>KZ826387.1:87248-202948 GCA_003184635.1 Aspergillus sclerotiicarbonarius CBS 121057
GCCCGGCTAGCTCAATCGGTAGAGCGTGAGACTCTTAATCTCAAGGCTGCGGGTTCGAGCCCCGCGTTGGGCTTTCTTTTTTGCTTTTTGTTTTTCTCTTTGCGAAGCGCGTTAGCGCGAAGAAGCAACACCAGGTCCCACCTGCCAAGACTTAATCGATTCTGGCTTCTTATTGGTGCACAAATTAAGGCTTCTTTCTAATTAGTTCTTTTTTTCATATGTAACATCAGATGATCTAGATAATGCCTGTACTTCACCACTTCAACTGGTGAAGGAGGGGATTGGGGCAGGGGGCAGGGCCGTACCAAAATACTACTTCAGACCGTAGGTCTGATTCAAGTACTGCATTTATGGGTGCTTGAGCCCTTCAGGAGTGCTTGGCAGAGTTTTTTAGGAGTGCTTGATAGAGTCCTTTAAGAGGTGCTTGGCGAGGCCCTTTAATATTTAGAAGAGAAGGTCTTTGACTAGATTAGATAGATCCTTTAACAAACACGTTATAAGATCCTCAAGTATCAAGACCCTTTGCAATGCCTTGGTTGCCCACAGGCCACGAATTATTTTTTTTTCTTTGACCTCTGCGAAGAAAATCTATGTAGGGTTTGGTTTCCCTTTCCGCTTTTTGATTCTTTGTATTCAAAAAAAAAAAAAAAAAAAACTCCTTTCACTACGGATAGCTTAACGTACATAACCTACATGAATCTTTTTGACACATTCTCTGTTCTTCCATTCAAGCGTGGTGCATACAAATTTTGAGCTACAATCGGATACGATGCCACCGCAATTAAGGTATCACTGCCAGTACCATCTCAGAACCACCCCTCCGAAACTGGGAGATTGCCTTTGTGGATATACAGCCACGGACCCCTTCTCAGTGATACATACCACCGACGCCAGATACTTCTTCGAATGCAATGGCGTCGTGATCCATATCGTCTATCTCAAGGAACACTGGTTTGTGGCTGTCCAAAGAGATAACTGCTCCGAAACGAGTTATCGATGGGATACATTGGGAGGGTGAAAGCTTCTAGCAAATCCCTGCTTACTGTTAGAGCTCCCCTCCGTTTGATCCTCGGCGTGTGATGAAAACGCCGACAGTTAGGTTGGTCGGGGGTTGGACCGAAGTAGACCCCACCAGGGGCATTTCTATCGTATCTGGTAATCAGAGATACAGTACGGGCCGAGTTACTGCGCAAGATAGAGTGGTGGCAAAAGCTGCGCAGGGTGATGATCATGGATTTCCCAAAAGGGAAACCAATATTTGATTGGCCGGCCGTGGGGGAGTGGGGCGGGTCACTCATACTATCCGCTCCTGGGGCTGTAGCATGCCCCAGAGACAATGGCTGGCAAAGATATAAAGGGAGAGAAAAAGTCATCCTTAGAAGAAACAGAATTTGTTCTCTTGCTTATTCCATTCTTTTATTGAGAATTATTCATACCTTGTCTATTTTCAGTGATTTCTTTAAAGCTTGCATACTCATACCTCCACACCAATACCAACATGGTGATGCTCCGATTGACTGTCGAGCAGTACTGCAAGCTACCGGTGGTGGTAGACGCAAAGACGTGCATTGGCAAGACCTATGTCATCACGGGCGGAAATTCTGGTCTGGGCCTCGAGACGGCGCGACACCTGGTCGCGGCATCGGCCGAGTGCGTCGTGCTGGCCGTGCGGAATGTCGAGGCCGGGGACGCTGCAAAAGATGACATTGAGAAGACGACTGGTCGTAAGGGAGTTGTCCAGGTATGTCTGCGAGGGATCGAGATATCTCAGAGACTGACCATATCAGGTTCGGCATATAGACATGTCGACCTACGCGTCGGTCCAGAGCTTTGTAAAGAAGATATCGAACGAGCTGGACAGAATTGACGGCTTCATCTGCAACGCAGGGCTTATGATCGATGACTGGTCGCAGTCCGAGGGCATGGAGACGAGTATGTTTGTCAACGTCATCAACACTGTCTTCCTCGGTGCTCTCATGATGCCTAAACTCAAAGAGTGTGCCAACAAGTTCAACATCAAGCCCACGCTCGTCTTTATCGTTAGTGTCCTTGGGTATACCGCCAAGAACGAGATGGACAAGAGCCGCAACGGTGCTATCCTTGACGGATTCAACGATCAGAAGCGGGCCAACATGGACTCGAGGTAAGCCCTTCACCATCTTTGCTTCGCAGCTAACACGGTCAGATACGCCCTCACCAAGCTTGTGTTAGAATGTGCAGCCCGGCAGTTTGCAGCTTTCTGTCCCGTCGAGCGTACAGGCGTCGTCATCACAATGGTCGCTCCTGGTCTTTGCACCACTGGCCTGGGCCGTGACGCCCGGACCTTTACCAAGATCATGCATGAGGCGGTCCGAGCCATGATGGCGCGAACCGCCGAGGAGGGCAGCCGTACCATCCTACACGGGCTGGTGGTGGGCGAGGAGGGCCATGGTAAGCTGCTGTCTGGCTGCAAGATCAAGGAATTCTGGGTGCCCACGTGGCTCACCAACGAGGACGGCCAGAAGTTGCAGAGGCGCATCTGGGACGAGCTCGTCGTCAGGCTGGAGTCTGTGCAGCCTGGCTGCATCGCTCAGGTAGTGTAACTGGAAAACACATAATGTTGCTTAATCATAATTATGAATTCACTTGTCCATTTAACCTTGTGTTGATGTATCTAGTGAAAGGGCTAAAGTCTGGCGTTAGGCTTATCACCAGTGGCGTCAGCGAGACTGGTCCATGTCACTGTTCTTGTTGTGATGAGTGCTCCGCTCTCTGCTCGCCTCCCATAGGCGCTGACCTGGAGCTTCGTGCAACGCGAATATCCAAGGAAATTGACTTAGATGCCGCTGAAGGACAGCCCAGTCATTCAATTTCAGCCTCTCGCAAGTGTCGGCAATCAATGGCAATAGCCAGTGATGATTTTTGAGATTCAAAACAGACATCCCACTGATAAACAGAACCCATAAGAGTAACGGGAGATCAGAGTACAACAACTCCGATGCCATGGTATTTTCCAGACGATCGGAAAGAAGAGGGCAGATAGATCCATCACGGGTATACTCGGGTAGCAGTGTCATCATAAATGCCAGCATTGCAAGGTATGTCACGCCTGGCTTAGAGGGTTTCTTTAGAGACGAGACCTCTAAGAGACGATAAAGCAGTGATATAAGTGTCTCCGTATAGTCTAACGGATCAAGCTTCAGTCTCGGACATCTCTCCACCTGGTTCAACAGCTTTGAGAAGCTGAACAGGTCTAGCATGAGTGGTATTCTGGGAAGCTGCTCGCTGTTGATGTCGAGGTCGCATAAAACCGGGTGAATGGGCACGTCATTGGCGGAAAACAGGGTCGGTGTACCATTTTGGATTGCTAATTCTACATCGAGCCTGATAATAGTTAGATGAGATTATGAATTATGTTCCAGAAGCATTCACCTCAACGGCTTCAGTGCCAGTGCACGATCCTCATGCATCAGCCTGGCGATCCCACCCCGCAGCTGAATCATGCGATAGAGCCCATGAAGATGTATCAGTCCAGTTGCAGGCTGGTGATGTACTTGCTGGTAGATAGCCAGGCTGACCACAGCAGCTATGGCGCTGTCGGAAACGGAGGAAGGACCCGACAGTTTAATGTTGACCAAAGCATAGGCCTGGGAGATGTGATGTAGCGTTTTGGACGATATTGCTGATTTTCGTTGAAAAAAGTCAACGTATGATGCGGATATAGCCAAAGTGCTATGGAAATCTGTTCCTGTGGTCAATATTATTTTATAGACCGGGCGGAGCATCACTCACATGCTTCATCTGCTAGAATACAGTTGACCCAGATCGACTTGATAATGTCAAACTTGGTGCAGAACTGCGGCGGAAACAGCGCATCACTAATGTCAAAGAACCCTATTTGCAATGTCAGACAAAGGATGTGGATTAGATAGATGGCATACACCGATGCATGAGCGCCGTGGACTCGGAGTCGAGCTCTTGAGGGAACGACGTGAGACACAGATCGCTCCAGAACACCTGTCGGGGCATGACAGATGTAGATCTTGGAGCATACAAGATGCGCCTGACCTCTGTGACGTTTTTCTTGGTGGATTGGCGCGGCTTGCCGGCATTCTTGCCTCGCATGACATGGGAGCGGATGGTGCGCCTGTCAGTGATGCCTATCCCGCTGGGGTTCTGGACAATGAACTGTAGCGCCATGCTGACCGGGATAATTTCATCCTATCCTCGCAGCCGGCCGGGACAAGTGGGCCATGCGTTTTGGGATTCCAGGCTTTTGGTGATAGGCAGCGTTGTTGATGATGAGTTGATGACAGTTGCGGTGGGCGCAGCTGACAGGATGACAGGGGCTGCCACGTGCTGAGGGAATTGTTAGTCAGCAGGGCATCAAGAATCAGTATGGGTTACTGGTTCCTGGGATAATCCCTCAGATGTAACGCCGTTTAAATCCCGCATCGAACAAAGAAATACGCCACCGTTGGACTACATTGTACTAGATCCTTGTTTATGTGACTCACAAGAAGACGCCTACGCTATATCATTCGGTCACACTGCCATCATCCTCATCTCCGATGGATGATCTCCCTTTCAAGTTCCAAGGCACGGCACAGAGAGCAATCTACATGGTGTCACCGAGCTCGGCGGGGAAACAGGGGACCTCCGCTCCGCCGTCCCCATCACATGTCCGCCAAGGTTCGATGTAACCCTGGCATCATAATGTGGGGAAAAGTGCGCATTATTAGTGAGGGTCAAAAGCCAGCCCTTAAAAGGATGACTGTCAACCCAGCAGGACATCCTTCAGCAACGGCTTGCATCTCTCAGCAGCATCTCTAGCTTCCCATCGCTACGAATCCGCGCAATCTTCAGTTCTCAGTTGATTCCATGAACCATGTGGTTCCTGACCCACGACTTCGACACCCGAAAAGACGGTCCTATCCAGCTGGGAACCGTGCTTGAAAAGCCTGTTCGACCGAAAGATATCCTAGCATCTCCGGGAAATGGGTTGCCAGACGACCTTGTCCTGCCGTCAAAGAGAAGCTTTATCGAAGGGTATCACACACACGAATACACCCGAGGTCAAAAAGCCCCCGAGGGGATAAGAGTGTGGAATGCCTTTCTCGATATGATGAGAGATGGGACCGAAGAGGAATTGATTGTGGATATAAAACGCGGGTTTGGGAAGGTGGACCATGAAGTGTGGACGTTCGACGGCGAGCTTGACGACCAATGCCTGAAAGACATACTGTTAGTGCCCAAGGTCAAGGCCTACATGAAGTCTATCGGCAAGTCGGTCTTCGTCGTCACATCCCTCCGGATCACCAATACACCATTGATTCTGGGTATGCGATCCAATCCAGACGTCTCGGACCAGGCTTCTGCCCCCGCCAATGAACCGACTGCTAGCGTCCCAAACACCGCGGAAGCCGAGGGGGATGCGCAACCCACAGATACAGCTGAGCCAACTGCTACCGTCCCAAACACCGCGGAAGCCGAAGGGGATGCGCAACCCACAGATACAGCTGAGCCTTCGTATGGAATGTGTGGACTTCCGCCCGGCATAGTGTTTGCATTTCGCGTACATATCATCCGTGATCATGGTTCGGATATTGAGTGCGAGGAAGTCAACCCATGTCGGTTGCCAAAACCGTAATGAGCCATTGGACGTCCAGAATCGCAATGTTTGAGATGGCGATGGTTGGGCCATGTGGCGCTCCCTTTTTCAAGAGTTCCTCCCATCTTTTTTATATGGTTCATGATTGCGCAGTCTTTGAAAGTTATTTGGCCGATTGGCAAAACATTTGACCAGTTAAAAATGTATCTAATTGTCAATATATGTTGACATCGCTCAGAATAATTCCTCCATACCCTCGACCGTCCGTAATTTCTTAAGGTGTTGCGCTTCTAGCAAATCTGGTTGCATGAGCTGGAGGCATGCGGAGTACAAGAGCCTACTGGCTGCAATTCCTGCTGCCACCGCAGTAGAAACCAAAAGTCCGGGCCCACAGACATCGAGTATATATAGAAAGTGTAGTCATGAAACCCTCATCGCCGAATGAGACTTGCATCTCCGCGGATTGATCTCATCTTTCCATTGAACCCAACATTGCTGCTTTATTTCGTGGAACCAACAACGAATTCTCTTCAGGTCATCTAGCCATTCCTCGGGGTCCATAATCTGCTCACTATGAAATGAGGTAAGTATCGAAGCTGAGGACGGAGGGAACTAATCCGGACTGATATTGTGTTCGGCCATGCGGTAGCACGGGTCCTATATATATAATCTATACAGATCAGCGCCATTGGCTTCGAGCGTTCTCACAAGAAATGAGATTTTTTCTATATGCGAGAGCAGACTTGACATTCGACCCTCAGAGGCAAGGACAACTACGGCGGCCTTTGGAATGCATCATGCTACTTTGACTGATAGAGAATACCTTCTTTCGAAAAGAAAAAGAAAAAGAAAAAAGAAAAAAGAAAAAAGAACAAGAAAAAGAAAAGGAAAGAAAGAAAGAAACAAATGTCTAGATAAAGGATTCGATCTATCAGTAAGGCGAACACCATATAGCAATAACCTATCTGGCATGGCTGTACCACCTCCCGGTATCTATCTATACTTTATAAACAGTTATCTAGTTTGATTTAGTCTTTCTCTTTCCCACACCAGTGATCGTCTCCCCTCCCCCATGCTTCATCCCCTGCACAACAGCAAACGCCTTCCCGCACGCCTTGATGCTATTGATTATAAGCACTAAACGAACATCAGCATATTGAACATCCACATTAAATCCCCCTTCATCCCCACACCCCCCCTCATATCCAAAAGATAGTAGACTAGACTCACCTGACGGCAAAACGATCCAAAAAGCATTCAGAAAGACGAAATAGCCCCAGAAATAAAACGCCTCGGGGCGGGAGTACGAGAGATGATAAACCTGGTGCTGAAAGAAACACGTAGCGTAATAGAGAACATCCCCGTAGAGCTGGCCCAGGGAGACGACCAGCTGGAGTGGGTGGCGGAGGGGGTGGTCGAGAGCGATGAACAGGGCAACGACAAGGGATAATGGTCCCCAGCAGACGGCGGTGATGGTCTCCATGCAGAGGACGAAGGCATCTTGGGTGAGGTATCGAGAGTCGGACATGGAGTATTCTTTCCAGAGCTGGGCGAGGAGGGTTTGTTTGCTGGCGATGTTGTGGAAGGTGGTGGCGTAGTAGCCTTCGAGGAGGAGGTGGATGGCTCCGCCTGGTTGGGGGTGGGTTAGAGTTATCTTTATTTTTCACTGTGGATGGGAGTGGATTGGAGGAGGGAAGGAGGGGACATACAAAGAACAAACCAGAGGACGGTCCATAGCTCGGTGGTTGGAATGTGAGGACGCATTCTGAGGCAGCCGGCATATGTTGTCAGGAAGATGAGGGCGCATACGCCGGCAAAGATGGAGACGAGGGGGAGAGTTCCCCATTCATTGGGGGCGTAGTCGGAGATGACTGCATCGGGTGGATAGTAAGGGTGCATTATCGCAATGGGCAGAAATTCAGAGTGCTGCAGCGTGCAAGAAAGATTTATCGTGGTATTTGCTGAGTCCATTTGATTGGAGTAATCGTACCTTTTTATTGCCCTTAATTTCTGACCAATCCCCACTTCCCCGGACACCGGATACGACCGATAAAAATCGTAAGATCAGGGGTAGGTTTGTTGGAACCTAATCTTATGTCAGAAGCTCCCGAGTGGACCAAAAGAGATATCTCCTGAATGGAATGGTGGATATGTCCCAACATATTATTACTACACTCCAAATATGACCATCCAATAAAATACGAGTTATCAATACACAGCTGGACATTGTCGCGAATAAAATGGGGTTCCTGCAAGTGTAAATCTGGCGTATGAAGTAGTCATTCATTTCAATAAAATAACTCCCACCAATCAGAGATGAGTGAATGCGATCCTTAGACAAGTGGGTCCCATCTATAAATACAGTAGTGCGCGCTTTGGTGTCTAATTTGATTGGATTGCTAGAAACCAGTGCCTAAATGTCAACACTTGATCTCCACTCGCAGCAGATCGGTCGGAAGGAGAGCTGTCTTCTCATCCAAGCAGTCTACTTGCATGAGGTCCATTGTTAATGCCAATGCTGCCGTCCCCAGGGCACCGGATAAAGACATCCTCCGGGTTTCCGGCAGCTGCAGTGATTCGGGCGGTCGGAGGAACGATTGTTCCAGCTCCGCGGACCATCGTCTATGCCTGCTGCCTTGACATCATTAGAGACAGAAACACCACTGCAACCACTGCCATCATGTCGGCAGCTATCCACACACAAATTGTGAACACAGATGCATTCTTTCCAAGCGTGATACAACCAAGAGATAAGGGTAAGCATACGCGTTGTCTCACTGCAATCTAACCATTCGAACTAATAGTAATAAAGAGGAACTTACTCCATGGATTTTTGAACATGCTGATTTCGCTGATCTCGACTGCATTGAACGGTGGCCCAGAGACCCCATCAAGTTCAAAGAATTCTTCCACCTCTTTAACTCACATGTCTCCGAGACTAATCTCTTCGACGCCTCCCTTGCGGAACCGGATATTCTCGCAGCGTACTTCCCTGAAAGTCAAGACAATTCTCCTGCAGCTATTGAAGCAGACTTGCTGGAGGAAGTTGCTCAAGGGGTCGAGACAGTCACACTTCCTACAAAGAGCTGGAAGTACTCTACACGAGAGAACTTTGCGGAGTTGATGAGATTACAGGGAATGATGTTGAGGACACTGATAGAGACTATCTATCTTAGACTAAAAATGGCAGACAGTACGCCTCGTCTTCAGTAGGCCAAAGTCACACTCCGTTCATTGGTGACGAAATACTGATTTTTCCTTTCCCTCAAAGCTTCCCTGTATCAAGGTATAAGCAAGTTTACTTCATAGGTGGTCGAAAATATACTGCTAGACCTGACGGCGCTGTGATGATTCGTCTTCAGAATCAATATGTCCCAGTCCTGTCTTTCACTGGCGTATGTATATGCTGTTCTTTACGTCTATTCGTCATGATCTTTTCTGACTGGAGACCAGTGGTTTCAAGAACAGACCTGGAGCGAGTTCCTTGGCGAGATCCTAAGTATAATGTTGGGGCAACTTGCTCATAATATTAAACTGGGGTTACAGGATCAAGAAATATTTGTTCTAGGATCCTTTAAGCGCCAGATTTTCATAGCCCGTGGATTCTTTACGAAGGATCAAATATCTCGGGCACATGCGAAGGGATTTTCAGCGAGCGAAAAGTTTCACTTGGCTTTAACACGAGGCTATGAACTTTCCAACAAGGACGACTGGTATGAAGCTATGCAACGTTTGGTGGGACTGCTGCGATACCTTGTCAGCGGAAATGCAAGAGTAGGCGGTTTGCAGACTTACTTTAGTAGAAAATGACAATAATTTGATTTTTGCCTTCGACACGCCAAGCTGGAGCAACCCTATGTTAAGGATGTAGGGACTTACTCCTCATAGCTGCATAGCTTGCCCCCCTTTTGTTTGCAGGGAGCGAGACAAGAAGAATAATAAGAGAGATTAGGCTCACAAGGAGCAGACAAGCAGACGAATTCTGGCAGGACTAATCACGCGAGGGGGACTGGATCGAGATAATGACCCGACGATCTAGATAGGGCAGACACGTTGGAGTGGACGACACGAACAATAACCCGCCCAGCATAAGCGCCAACGAGTGTTGAATTGATTGGATGTGATCCTAGTAAGGCTGCAACTTTGACCCGGTGCTCCTAGGATCTTTCACATGCGATATTCGATACGCTCGAATAGTAGTTGCGGGATTTCTGCGCGCCACGGGCGACTGTAGCTGGAAATCGCCGTGGTGTCTATATCGCAGTGTCCAGAGAGCCGCAATTAAGCCCCGGTATATCTTTCTAGTGATGTGTCATACCAGTGAACCTTTTAGGGCTTGCATGTTTTGGGTACCCGGCATGGCATCGTGTAGACTGCCTCACGCTCCCAGCCTTACAGTGTTGAAAACATTTCATCTCGGCATTTAAACGATTGCCCGATGTACTCATATCCCCTAGACTCAGCTGGTCTGATTTAGCGTCGCAAGCAACGAACTTCATGGTAGGCAACAAACCACGAATCACATGCCCAAGGTTTTTGTAGCGCTTTGAAGTTTCTTTAACACGAGGCAAGTGGGCTCTTAGGGATCTTTGCATTTTCATTGGACATCCCAGCAATAATGGTTGTCTTGCTTAAGATTATGAAAATGAAACTTTAGGTCAAACAGGCGCTGAGACGCTATGGTCGGGATTCCTTCGCTCGGTGGGTCTGTCCCAGGCCTACGAAAAGCGGAAGCACCGATTGGCGATTGCCAGATGAGCTGTTTTCGCCATGTCACAGCCCCCAAAGCGCTAAGACATCAGCCTATGGAGGCATACCGGCTATATCCCACACGGCGCTTAATTTGAGACAATGGCGAATGCTTTCTTTATTCGTCCAAAACACCTAAAAATATCCCACTAGGCGGTTCAAGGTTTCAGTGATCATCTGTTCGCAGGCACTTATGCAGGTGATTACTACTTTGAGAGGTTTCGGTTCCTAATGATCCAGTTAGGAGTTTTGTTGCTACTTCGAATCTTTGCGATGACTCAACTCTACAAAGCCCGGGCGGCTAGAGGCTCTTTCGACATGTACGCATGGATCCATATCTTCGGACTTGGCGGTTATCCATATTTTTTTTCTTTGCCGGGCATTTGCTGGATATAAAAAGCCTATAGTTTCCAGTTTGGATGGCAACTACAAAACTGCATTCTTTTCTTCCTTGATCCCCACGCATATATATATACCACGCCCGCTTTCAATCCGCAATGTTCAAACAAACAGCCCAACGGCTTTATCAGCTGATTGGTAAAACCAAGTTAGAGGATCTTCCCACTGGATGGCAAGCGCCTATAGACCACGCTCTCCGGGAACAGGAACAAGCTGTAAGTACGCCATTGGTATATGTTGCAATCTCTTTTGGTCACTCATATATGTCACAGAATCCGGATTTTAAATGTGCCGAGATCAGGTAATTGAAGATAGTATAAGTTGGCCTACTAGGAGTATGGAGCTGACCAGTATGTTATAGAGGCTCAAAGCCCCATCCTTCTCATGACGATCCGAGCGACCCCGAGGACGTGATCTCGGTCCGGCTCAAGAATGACGAGATGAAAACCATTGATCGGATCCATGTTCATAAAGATGGCACAGTGCGCAGGTAAGGCTAGGCTCCAGTATCGTCTGAATACAGGTCATTATCCTTGCCTGGTTGAATTGTATGAGAGGACAGAATAGAAGTACTTGTTTGGTCGATGTTATGTATTTTTCTTTTGTTTTATGCCTAGATAGTTAGAATCCGAGAAGTCAAGCAATGATTTGTTTTCAAGATACACTAATCCAGGGCAAGTTGAGTTCAATTTCAATAAGCGGACATCAAAAAAGACACAATGCAGTTACTTGCTTACTCTTCTTATCGAGTTATTAACGTTTTGGATGGATACCCCTGGTGGCAATACCCCAACAGCCGATGATTCGGGGCCACTTTGGGTTAAGCCGACTTCAACCAAGGATCCGATAGTAATTCCTTCGCGGAGGCTCGATCCTCTGGTCGCCACTGAATCATTTTGCGCAAGAAGCAAAGAAATTGGTCTTGGTGTGTGCCTTGTAGATTTCCCTCTAGTTTTTCCAATGATACAGGGGGTATTTCAGTGGTGCTTTTCCAATTTCCTACGTTTCACTAATCAGCCACGCCCACCCCAGGAAGAACCAGACAAAATTAAGGAGACTTACCTTCGTTATCGAAAAAGTTGGTCGCATACTCGCTACGTTGAAGCATGTCCTTCGGCGGCGGTCCAAGGATCGCTATCATCTCAGCGAGATGATGGCTATCCGAACTGTTCTTATCCGAATCGCGGGCATAGAAAAGGTGCCCCTGCTCGAAAAGATCCCAGGCCTATAGGAGCCATCAGTAATAGCAAATATGGACTTAACACATGTAATATACGCACAAGAACCCCTAGATTCCAAATATCAATTTTTTCATTCCATGGCATCCGTAATACCACCTCGGGAGCCCGGTAAATCAACGGTTGCACATCCTCCCACTGTGTACCTAGACTCGAGCTAAAACGAGCCTCCCCAAAGTCAGATAATATAGGACGGCCGTGTATTTTAGGGATCCCGAGCTTTCGAGAAGAATAAATCACGCGATCGCCAATAATCTTTCGTGGGCTTGGATTGGATTTCTCTGCTTCTTCAAAATCGACCAGGATTGACTCATCCTCCACACTAAGCATGATGTTCTTTTCTTGTATATCTTGTAAAAAGTCAACATGAAAGTTCAGAAAGTTGAGAGAATTAGGAGCACCAGGAGTAGAATACCGGTATGAACAATGTGGGCGTCCGTGTGAAGGAAGTCAAGAGCAAGAAGAATATGGATCAAAGTCGGCTTGAATACATTTTCTGGAAGAACCTTGGCTGGAATCCGGTTGCGTAGCTCGAACAGACTCATAGCTAAAGGAGGATGCACAAGGCACTGATAAGAAGAGTCGCCAGAGCTAATCTGAAAGTCATCTAGTGCATGTCGAACGAGAATAGAGCCCGTGAGATTTGATTTGACACCTTTAAGATGATTGTACACCTCCGTTTCTCTTTTGCCATGGCCAGAGTCACGTTCATACATCTTCAACGCGACATAGGCATGCTGTCTGCTACTATTTAGTTGTCACGTTCGATATCCACCGAGAGTAGGACTTACTGTAAGTCCCTGCAGAGCCACACGGTGGAATATCCCCCATAGCCCAGTTTCCCGATCACTTGGTACCTGGAGCGAAAGATCTCCCCGATCTTGACCGGGTAGAACTGATCTTGCGAGTACCATCGCAGCGTTTCCTCCTCTAGCTTGTCATTTGTGTCAAGAAGAGCGCCTGATTGAGAGAACTGCCGAGCTGGAGAAGGCGGCCTCTGGAAGAGGGATTTCGTGAATCGACGTGTTAGGCGTAGCATCTTCACTGGATTAGGCCTAGACAAGGTGACGCGGTAAACAAAAGGGAAGAGGTGTAGGTCGGTCAGCCGGGAATTACGTTAGTTATGTCTGCTTAGTCACAATACAGTTGATAGGTGGAAGTGGGGCAGCGGATATGAATATCCATTATTCCGGGCCTATCACCTGACACGGTACTCCGTGCGGAGTATCTGTACCTGGAGCCAGCGACAACCATATTCTCCGCCTACTGAATTGGGGACGACTTATCTTTATAACTAGCAGAATATTTACCGCTCCAGGAATAATATACCCGAGGCCTTCCAATTTTGGAACCACAGGTTCCCATCCACCATTACATTCATGACACTTGAAAGACAAAAGAAACTTGTCAAATCATATGTTGGAACATGTGGTTGGTCAGTAGGCGAGCATCACATGACCTGTGGTCACGTTGGCCACGGAATTATTATTTTATCTAGTCATGTAGGTAGAATTGTTTTAGTAATTAATTATAAATATTATATTATTTTTTTTATTTAGTATTTTTAATAAGTTATAAGCCTAGCAAATTATTATAAAATATTATTATTTTTATTATTCTAATGTTTTTGAAGTATTTAATTAAATGTCTTTATTTTTATAAGCTATAAATAAAGCTTCTTTAATATAATAATTTTTAGATATTAAAAATATATATAATAAATACCTGTTTTTATAGATTATTTTTATAAACTTTTTTTATTTTATTAATTATATTTGATTCTTACCTCTGCTAAGTTAATATATAATTCTATAATAATATTTTACTAATTAGAATTATAATTAGATTTATATTAAAATTATAAAAATAATTATAAAAAATAGATTTATTTTCTTCTTATATATTAGCAAGAAAAATACTATAATAATAATTATTATAATTTAAATAAATTATATTTTAAAGAAGCTGTTTAAAAATTTGAAAAATATATTAAAATTACTAAAAAAATATAAAAATTATAAAATATAAGATTTTAAAATAAAATAAGTATTTAAAAATATTAGATTATAAAATATAATTAATAAAATATTTACTAGACCTCTATTAACTGAAAAGGGCTAGGCTTGGTTAGCTATTTGTGAAAAGGGCTAAGCCTAGTCAGCCATTCAGAACTGGAACATTATATGTTCCAGTCCATTTGGTTCTAAGACTACACTGGAAGAAGCTGATGGGACAGAAAGTTCTTGAAAAAACTCTCTATAAAGAATATAAAAGAATAATTATAAAATGATTAAAAAAAAGAAATAAATAATTAAATCTTATTTATACTAGATAGTCTTTCTTCTTTAATGAATTGACTTTTTTTGAATTAGATTTTAAGTCTAATCCATTACAGTTTTTTAATCTTTTATAATTTTAATTCGCTCTTTTTTTTTACCATAATATTAGAACAAAGACAATAGTTAAAAGTAGTAAAAAATTAATAATTAATATATTAAATAATTACAGAAACCCATTCCAGGATAAATTTATTAATTAATTAATAAAACAAGTCTAGGAGTTGTTAATATAAAATATAAAAATATAATATATTATTATATAATAAGATAGTGTAACTGATAACAAGATTAAAACTAGTTTTAAATATATTAAAAAATTTATTAATAATTAGATTTTATTTTTTTAAATATTTTTATTAATATTTTATATATCCTATCCAGCCTCCTCTAGAGGATCTGTGAGACGGCCATTCAACACAGCAAAATGAGGTCGTATTGGTGCTGACTACTCTAGAACTTTAAGCGTAAGGAGGGAAAAAAGGAAAATAAAAAATATTATAGATATTCACTTGAAAAAAATAATAGTAAAGTAAATAAAATAAACATAATCATATAATCCTAGATAGAGTTACTATTATATTACTTTCTTATTTAAGCCTGACTGCTCTTAGTTAAGGAAATATTATTATTATTATAATTTATAATAAATTTGTTATTCTCCGCGGTTATAATTTATATAGAGAATCGTCTAGATAATCTAGAATAATCTGGATAATAGATATAAAAGTTATATAAATAAAAAAATATATTTTTAAGATTACTAGTAGGATACCACTCGCGGTTATTTTTATTAGAATCTATCTATTTAATATAATATTATAGAGTTCTTATTTATAAATAATTTTTTAAGATCTGTTCCACTTTTTACTTGGTATAATTATTAACTTTAATTAAAAAAGTTTAATTTAAGATCTGTCCAGATAATAGCTCCAAGGTACTATAAAAATAGAATTTATTAGAATAAAAAATAAGATAAACTTTTATATTATTAAATAATTAAATTTAAAATATATAATTAATTTTCTTAATAATAGTTATTAAATTATATTAATTTTCTAATAATTTCTAGAATAATTACCTCCAGTACTAGTTTTTAATATTTATATAAATCTTATCTCTAACATTAAAATTCACGGGTTGATACTATCAGTTAATTATATAGTAAGATGGCCGTTCAACACAGCAAAATGAGGTTGTATTAGTGCTAACTTATTCAAGAACTTTAAGCATAAGGAAGAAAAAAGGAAAACAAGAAATATTATAAATACTCACTTGAAGAAAATAATAATAAAATAAATAAAATAAATATAATCATATAATCTTATATAAAGCCACCATCATATCACCCTCTTATTTAGGCCTGACTACCCCCAGTTAGAGGAATATTATCATCTTTATAATTTATAATAAATTTGTCATTCTCTACTACAGTAATTTATATAAAAAATTATTTAGACAGTCTAGGATAGCTTAGATAGCAGGTATAAAAATCATATAAATAAAAAGATATATTCTTAAAATTACTAGTAGAATACTATACATAATTATTTTTATTAAAACTAATTTATTTAACATAATATTATAAAATTCTTATTTATAGATAACTTTTTAAAATCTATTCTATCTCTTATTTGGTATGATTATTAACCTTAATTAAGAGAGTCTAATCTAAGATCTATCTAGATAGTAGCTCTAAAGTATTATAAAAGCAGAATTTATTAGAATAAAAGATAGGATAGACTTTAATATTATTAAATAATTAAATTTAAAATATGTGATTAATTTTTTTAATAATAATTATTAAATTATACTAATCTTTTAATAGTTTCTAGAATAATTAGCCCCAGTGCTAGTTTCTAGTATTTATATAAATTTTATTTCTAACATCAAAATTCATAGATTAACGCTGTTAGTTGGCTACATAGATCTAAATTTATTAAATAATTTATATATCTTCCTTTACTAGCTTCTATATCTATTTTATATAATAAACCAAGACTTAGACTTGCTATTAGTTAATAATATTTATAACAGGAATCTGGAAAAGTATCTAGTTAAAAAAAATATAAGACTTATATTCTTACTTAATTATAAAAAGTAATAATCCTGTAGATTTTTAAGACAAGACTGTAAAAATAAAATTAATTAATAATAAAAATTCTAACTAATTATTTTAATAATAATTTATAAAAAAAATAAATCTTTATATTATATACTAGTTCATGATTTCAATTTACCTATTAATTTAAGAATAATATACTATTAAAAATTTAAACTTTATTTATAATATATAATATAACTTATTCTAGAATTCTGACATGAATTATTCTCTTTAATCTAATATAATTATGTCTAAAGATCTTAATTATAAATATATTTATTTTAAAAACAGCCGGGCCATGCCTTGTATAAATATAAATTTTATATATAAAATTAAAATAATTTATTTACTTAATTAATTTATTATAATAAATATAATATTAAAACCATAGCAGTCCTTTGGAAATATTTAAAAATCTATTAATAAATATTAATCTAGATAATTTAAAATAGATAAAAGTTATAAGAGTCCTAGAAATAAATCTTATCTTATATTTTTTTATTTATAAATTAAATAATTATCTAGATAATAGTATATATCTTAATTCTAAGTATTCTAGTAATATTAATATTTTATAAAATCTAATATCTTCATTTAGCTTGGATAAATAAATAATAATTAATAATAGATTTTATCTAGTAATTAGATATATAAATCTTTATTATTTAAAACTACTAATTAATTATTAAAAAATAAGAATTTATCTTTTAAAATATATTTATTTTTATTATAATAAACTTATTTTTTATAAAACTCCAGGGAGGGATTATCCTGATTAACTATTAAAAAATAATTTATAATCTATAAATATTTCTTCAAGAAGATAAAAATTACTAGTAATTTAGAGATTATTAAAAAAAAATATATTTTATTTTTTAAATATTCTAGAAATAATAAGATTTATTTATAATATTATATTAGGACTTACTCGCTATTATCCTTATAAATTAATATATTTATTAAAATATTATACTTCCCGGGGCAAAATCAGATTAGAAAATAATATTAAAAAAAAAACTTGGCTTATCATGTCTAGTAGATATTTAATCTTTTAATAATTATAAAATACTCCAAAGCTTGGTAATTAATTAGAATATTAAAATAATTTATATACTAGAATTCTTTTAATTTTAATTATTATTTTTTTAAGATATGAATAATCGCTAGTAGTTTTTTATTATAAATATTATAATTATATTCTACAAGAGATATAATCTTAAAATAATAATTTATTAGATACTAAGTTCTATCTACTAATTATAAAAATATTCTTATAATAACTCTATTAATAGTATCCGTCTCAATATAAGTAAAAAGTATAGGATCATAATAAATAAAAATAAAAATTAAAATTAATATTTTTTTAAATATTTTAAAAATTTTAGTATAAATATAATCTTAGTTAAAAATAACATCTTTCTAAATTAATCATGTTAGAAATCATACTATTCTATTATAAATTTTAATAAACTTTTAGTAAAAGTTACAAAAGCTTAAAAATAATTAAATTCTTTATATAATTATCAAGATTTTCTATTTAATAATAATTATAATCTTTATCAGATCTATATAGATACTATTAATAGTAATAATAAACTCAAAGAATTTAGTTTTTATAATATAAAACTTATATTTATAAATTATAACTTATAAATCTGTAATTTATAATTTTTCAAGTATTAATTATACATGTAACTTATATTTTATTATATTATTATTATAAATTAATATATTATTAATATAGGCTGTAACAAACTTATTTAAATACTCTATTAAGATTTTATTAATAAGTTATTAAAAGATAATAAATCTATTAATAAGTCTAAATAAAAGAACTTAATACTTGAATAAATTATATTATATTTTAAAGATAATAAGATTTTTTAAAACAAGATTTATTCGGATCCAGTGGAAGTTTTATTATATATTAAATTTAATAAAAACTTTAATATTACGCAGGTGGTTTATTATTTTATTAATAAAAAATAGAGAATACAGGTCTTTCTTAATTAAAATATTTAGTTTTTAATAATTTATATAAAAATAGAGACCTCCTCTGGGCTTTCAGGTTATTAAAATAAAAAATATAAAGAATATAAAATTTAATATAATAAATTCCTTAATTAGATTTTTTATAATATAATTATAGAAGATCTACAGCTCTTTTATTATTATTTTATAAAAAAAATAATATTTAGAAAAATCTTATTTTTTAATTAAATCTTATAATCATAGTGCTAGAATAGAAATAGTATATTAAATTCTTTTTTAAAAAAGATATTTATTAAATCATAATATTATTTAAAAAAAATCTTTTTGATTTTATTCTCTTTACTTATAAGTAGAATCTCTAATTTTTTTATAAAAATTTTTTTAATAGTATTAAATAAAATAATAAAAATCTTTATCTCTAAGTTTTTTAAATATTATTAAAAGCTAGCTATTCTAATAAAAGTTATCTTTCTATAGGAGAGTCTAATCAAAGCAGGTTTTAGTTTAAATTTTAAAATTTTAAAAAAAAAATAATACTAGTAAGTTTTTTTATTTAAATTATATTTTATTTTAATTAAGATCTTACACGGGCTACTTTAATTAGTATAAAAAAAAATTAATAATAATTATAATAATTTTAATTATTAATTTTCTAATTATATTTTATAATTTTTTTAGATTATATTTTATTAATATTTATAATCTACTAGAGACTATTCTAGAATAGTCTAAAAGATATTTATAAAAAGTCTAGTTTTTATTTTATTTTTTAATATTAATTAGCTCAGCCAGATTAATCAATAATTCTAGTAATCTAGTAAAATATTATATTTATTAAATTATATTTTTTTAAGAATAGTATCATACCTTTCTAGGTCTAGTATAAAAAAAAATATTTAAAAATTAATAATTATTAATTATAAGATTTAATTAGATTACATGTATTAAATTAATAATTTATTTTCTATTAAAGTTTATAACTAGAATTACTTTTCTTAAAAATAATATTAAAATTTTAAAATATCAGGCTATTTTAATAGCAAATTAAATATTTATTATTAAGTAGATATTAGCTCCAGAATTAGTAAATATATAAATAAAAATAATAATATTATTTTTAAAAAATAAAATAATAATTATAAAACTATTATTATCATCTTCTAATAGATTTTATAAATTTATTATATTTACTTAAACTTCCAGCTTGCCTAGAATAGAGATTTTTTTTAAATATTATTTTTTATTAACTTAAATTTTTTTATAGGAGCTTCTAGAGCTTTTATTTATATAATTTTTTTTTTAAAATATTCTCTACTTTAATAACTAGACTTTTTATAATAAAAATATTTTTTTTCTCTTATTAAGATATTTCTAGTCTTTAATTCTATATTTAAAGCATGAGTTAAAGTCTTGGAAATAATATTTTTAAAATTTAAAATACTAGAAAAAGTATAAAGATTATAAAATTTATTATAATTACTAGTAGTAGTAGCGTGACTTCTAATATAATTTTTTATTAAATTATTAATCAAGTCTGTAAAGTTTATATACTCTTTTATATAATTATTAAAAAAATAATATTTATTATTAAAATTATACATAGTAGATTCCTTGAGTTTAAAAAGTAATTTATTATATAAATCTTTTTTTTAAAAGTTTTTACTAATTCTAGCTTCCACTGCAAGATAATAAAAAGTAAAGATAAAAGTATAAAACTTATTTTTAATTTTTATTTATAAATCCTAATACTGGTAATAAATGTTATAAATTTTATAAAAATTAATAAAAATAATTTCCAAGTATTCTAGTATATTATTAGTATTATTATAAAAATTAATCATATTTAAATAGAGTCTAGATATTAAATATTTTCTTATATCATTTTTATAGTAGTTAGTAATATAAGTTTTATATATTATTAAAATAATAAATTAATTTATATTAGTTTCTAGTTTTTAATGCATAGCCAGTATCTATTTTGTAAAAAAAATATTCTTTTTATTATTAAATAAAGATAGGTCAGGAATCTTTATTATTTTCTTAAATTTAAAAATAATAGTACTTTAAGAAGTAATTAAAGTCTAATAAATAATTTATATCATGAAAATATTTTTTTTTAATAATATTATCTTATTCTTAAATAAGAATAGTTATTTTTTAATTTTATTAATCTTATTTATCAAGAAGATTATCTCTTTTAATCTCTAGATTATTAAAAATCTTCAGAAGGACTTCAAAAATTTATTTTAAATTTTTTTTATATTAATTATTAAATTTAGTCTAATTAAATCTATTTTTTTAATTTAGTTCATCAGATAATATTACAAAAAGTTATTAATTATTTTTAAGATCTAGATTTAGATAATTTTCTCTAACTATTTTATTTACTTTATTTAGTTAATTAAATAGATCTTTTAACTATTAAACATTACTAAAAACGTGGGGTAAAAACTACTAATAACTTAATAAAAACTGGCTGTGTATAGTAGTAGAAAAAAAAAGAAAAATAATACTTAAAATTATAAGATAACTATTTAACATAGTAAAATGAGGTTATATTAGTACTAACTTATTCGAGAACTTTAAGTATAAAAAGGAAAAAAGGAAAATAAGAAGTATTATAGATGCTTGCTTAAAGAAAACAACAGCAAAACAAATAAAATAAACATGGTTACATAATCTTATACAGAGCCGCCGTCACATATAGATCTAAATTTATTAAATAATTTATATATCTTCCTTTACTAGTTTCTATATTTATTTTATATAGTGGGCCAGGGCTCAGACTTACTATTAATTAATAATATTTATAATAAGAGTCTGGGATAGTATCTAGTTAAAAAAAATATAAGATTCATATTCTTACTTAATTATAAAAAATAATAATTTTATAAATTCCTAGAGTAGGGCTGCAAAGGTAAAGTTAATTAATAATAAAAATTCTAATTAGTTATTTTAATAATAATTTACAAAAGAAATAAGCTTTTACGCTGTGTACTGGTTTATAATTTTAATTTATTTATTAATTTAAAAATAATATACTATTAATAGCTTGAGTTTTATTTATAATATATAATATAATTTATTCTAGAACTCTGATACAAATTATTTTTTTTAATCTAATATAATTATGTCTGGAGGTCCTGACCAAAAATATATATATTTTAAAAAAAGCTAGATTATATCTTATATAGATATAGTCTTTATATATAATATTAAAATAATCTATTTACTTAGGCGGTCTACTATAATAAATATAGTATTAAAACTATAATAGTCTTTTAAAAATATTTAGAAATCTATTAATAAATATTACCCCGGGTGGTCCGGGATTAGTAAAAATTATAAAAATTTTAAAAAAAAATCTTATTATATATTCTTCTACTTATAAATTAGATAATTATTTAAATAATAATATATATTCCGATTCCAGGTATCCTAGTAATATTAATATTTTATAAAATCTAATATCTTTATTTAACCTGGATATATAAATAATAGTTAATAATAGATTTTATCTAATAGTTAGATATATAGATTTTTATTATTAAAGACTACTAATAGATTATTAAAAAATAAAAATCTATTTTCTAAAATATATTTTCTTTTATTATAATAAGTTCTTTCCTAGTAAGACTTTAAAAAAAGATAATTCTAATTAACTACTAAAAATTAATTTATAATCTATAAGTATTTCTATATGAGAATAAAAATAATTAATAATTTAAAAATTATTAAAAAAAGATATACTCTATTCTTTAAATATTTTAGAAATAATAAGATTTATTTATAATATTATATTAAGATTTACTTATTATTATTTTTACAGGTTAGTATATCTACTAAAATATTATATTTTTTAAAATGGAATCAGATTAAAAAATAATATTAAAAAAAAAACTTAATTTATTACATCTAATAAATATTTAATTTTTTAGTAGTCATGAAATACTCTAAGACTTAGTAATTAATTAAAATATTAAAATAATTTATATACTAGAATTCTTCTAACTCTAGTTATTATTTTTTTAAAGTATAAATAATTACTAGTAATTTTTTATTATAAATATTATAATTATATTTTATAAAAAATATAATCTTAGAAAAATAGTTTACTAGATACTAAACTCTATTTATTAACTATAAAAATATTTTTATAATAATTTTATTAGCAGCATCTGTTTTAATATAAATAAAAAATATAAAATTATAATAAACTAGTATAAAAATTAAAATTAATATCTTTTTAAATACTTGGAAGACTTTGGTATAGATATAATCTTAATTAAAAATAATATTTTTTTAAATTAATTATTTTAGAGATCATGCTATTCTACTATAAACTTTAATAAATTTTTAATAAAAGTTATAAAAATTTAAAAATAATTAGATTTCTTATACAGTTATCAGGGTTATCTATTTAATAATAATAATAATCTTTATTAAATCCACCCGGATACTATTAATAGTAATAATAAATTTAAAAAACTTGGTCTTTATGATATAAAACTTATATTTATAAATTATAATCTATAAGCCTGTGATTTATAATTTTTTTAATATTAAATATATATATAACTTATACTTAGTTATATTATTATTATAAATTAATATATTATTAATATAAATTATAATAAACTTATTCAAGTACTCTATCAAGACTTTATTAATAAATTATTAAAAAATAATAAATCTATTAATAAATTTAAATAAAAGAATTTGATATTTGAATAAATTATATTATATTTTAAAAATTATAAGATTTTTTAAAATAAGATTTATTCTGATCTGGTAGAAGCCCTGTTATATATTAAATTTAATAAAGATTTTTATATTACGTAGGTAGTTTATTATTTTATTAATAAAGAATAAAAGATATAAATTTTTTTTTATTAAAATATTTAATTTTAAATAATTTATATAAAAATAGAGGCCTCCTCCGGACTTTCAAGCTATTAAAATAAAGAATATAAAGAGTATAAAGCTTAGTATAATAAATTTTTTATTTAAATTTTTTATAATATAATTACAAGAGGCTTATAATTTTTTTATTATTATTTTATAGAGAAAAGCAGTATCTAAAAAATTTTTATTCTTTAATTAAATCTTATAGTTATAATACTGGGATGGAGGTAGTGTATTAGATTTTTTTTTAAAAAAAATATTTATTAAATTATAATATTATTTAAAAAAGATTTTTTTAATCTTTTTCTTTTTACTTATGTGTGGAACCTCTAGTTTTTTTATAAAAATTTTTTTAATAATATTAAATAAGATAATAAAAATCTTTATCTTTAAATTTTTTAAATATTATTAGAAACTAGCTACTTTAATAAAAATTATTTTTTTATAAAAAAATTTAACTGTGGTAGACTTTAGTTTAGATTTTAAAATTTTAAAAAAAAAATAATACTAGTAATTTTTTTTATTTAAATTATATTTTATTTTTATTAAAGTCTCACACGGGCTGCTCTGGTTAATATAAAAAAAAATTAATAATAATTATAAAAATTTTAATTATTTATTTTTTAATTATATTTTATAATTTTTTTAAGTTATATCTTGTTAATACTTATAATCTATTAGAGATTATTTTAAAATACTCTAAAAAATACTTATAAAAAATTTAGCTTTTATTTTATTCTTTAATATTAATTAGCTTAACTAGATTAGTCAGTGATTCTAGTAATCTAATAAGATATTATATTTAATAAATTATATTTTTTTAAAAATAGTATCATGCCTTCCCAGGTCCAGTATAAAAAAAAATATTTAAAAATTAGTAATTATTAATTATAAGATTTAATTAGATTATATATATTAAATTAATAGTTTATTTTTTATTAAAGTTTATAACTAGAGTTGCCTTTTTTAAAGGTAATATTAGGATTTTAAAGTATTAGATTAATTTAATAATAAACTAAGTATCTATTATTAAATAAGTATTAATTCTAGAATTAGTAAGTATATAAATAAAAATAATAATATTATTTTTAAAAAATAAAATAATAATTATAAAACTATTATTATTATTTTCTAGTAGGTTTTGTAAATTTATTATATTTATTTAAATTTTTAGTTTATCTAAAATAGAGATTTTTCCTAGATATTATTTTTTATTAATTTAAATTTCTTTATAAAGATTTCTAGAGTTTTTATTTATATAATTTTTTTTTTAAAATATTCTCTACTCCTATAACTGGACTTTTTGTAGTAAAAATATTTTTTTTTATTAATATTTTTTTAGTCTCTAGCTCTATACTTAAAGCATGAGTTAAAATCTTAAAAATAATATTTTTAAAATTTAAGATACTAGAAAAAATATAAAAATTATAAGATTTATTATAATTACTAGTAGTAATAATATTACTTTTAATATAATTCTTTATTAGATTATTAATTAAATTTATAAAATTTATATACTTCTTTATATAGTCGTCAAAGAAATGGTGCTTATTATTAAAACTGTAAATAGTAAATTTTTTTAACTTAAAAAATAATTTATTATATAAATCTTTTTTCTAGAAATTTTTATTAATCTTAGCTTCCACAGTGAGATAGTAGAAAGTAAAAATAAAAATATAGAATTTATTTTTAATTTTTATCTATAGATCTTAGTACTGGTAATAGATATTATAAATTTTATTAAAATTAATAAAAACAGTTTTTAAATATTCTAATATATCATCAGCGTTGTGATAGGGGTTAGTTATATTAAAATAAAATTTAAATATTAAATATTTTCTAATATTATTCTCATATTAACTGGTAATATAAGCTTTATATATTATTAAAATAATAAATTAATTAATATTAGTTTCTAGTTTTTAATGTATAACCAGTATCTAGTTTTTAAAAGTAATATTCTTTCTATTATTAAATAAAGATAAATTAAGAATCTTTATTATTTTCTTAGGCTTGGGAATAGTTGTATTTTAAAAAGTAATTAAAATTTAATAAATAATTTATACTATAAAAATATTTTTTTTTTAATAATATTATTTTATTTTTAAATAAGAATAGTTATCTCCTGGCTCTACTAGTCTTATTTATTAAGAAAATTATTTTTTTTAGTTTCTAGATTACTGAAAATCTTTAGAAGAATTTTAAAAGTTTATTTTAAATTTTTCTAGTATCAAGTATTGAATTTAATCTAGTTAAATCTATTTTTTTAATCTAGTTTATTAGGTAATATCATGGAAAGTTATTAATAATCTTTAAAATCTAAGATCTAATTATTTTTTTTAGTTATTTTACTTGTTTATTTTATTTATTTAGATAAATCTTTGGCCGTTAAGCATTATTAAGAATATGAGTAGAGACTGTTGATAGTTTAATAAAAGCTAGCTGTATATAATAATAAAAAAAAGATAAAAAATAATATTTAAAGTTATAAAATGGCCGTTTAATATAGTAAAATAAGATTATATTAGTACTGACTACTTTAGAACTTTAAGTATAAAGAGAGAAAAAAGAAAAAGAAGAAGTGTTATAAACACTTACTTGAAGAAAATGATAGTAAAGCAAATAAAATAAACATAATCACGTGATCCTAGACGGAGCCGCCGTCACAATCTGAAAGTATAAAAAAATCTAAATTTTTTATTTTTATATTTTTTAATAGAAAAAATAAAAATAAGTTTCCAGGATAGCTTAATAATATTTAAATAAAAATCAAGATTAACTAAAAATTTATTAATAATTTAAATAATCAAGTTTAGTATATTTTTCTACTTCTTAATAAAAAAATTAAAATAAAAATTAATTTATAAATTAATATTATATATAAGACTGCAAAGTTTACAGTTAATATTATTATTAATTATTTTAAATTTATCTATGAGAACCCTACCTAAAAGAAAAAAATAATTAATAAATTATTTACTCTTAAGTAGGAAGCCTGTATAATTAATAATTTTATTATAAAAATTAATAACTTATTAATCAAGACTAAAAATCATAATTAAAATAATTTTAATAAAAAAAATCTTTTATACCAGATTTTTAACAATAATATCTGCTGGTAAATAATGGATATAAAATAAAAACTAGATTTTAAAGATTTTTATTACCAGGTGAAACTAGTAACAAATAAATTAATAAAAATAAATAAACTTTTAAAAAACTAATCAAGTTATATTAATATTTAAACTAGAAATATAACTAAAAAATAAACTTTTAATAATAATATTATAGACTAGAAATCTTTAATAATAAGTATTAGATTTATCTGCTAGACTAAATAAATATTAAAAAAAAAATAATAAAATACTAAAAGTTTGGATTTTATTTATATTATAAATTCTTTAAATATTATATTATTAATTATTTTAATTTATTTATATAATATCTTTAAGCGTCCCGGAAGACTACTAAGAAGAAAATATTTTAAATTATATTAAAAAATAATTTTATAAAAAATATTATCTAGACTCAAGAAATCTAATAATTCTAAATAATTTTAATTATCTAAATTTTAAAAAATATTTAATTTTTTTAAATTATTACCTGAAGAGGCATGCACTAGTTAATATTAATTATAAAAAATTTAAAAAGAAAATTTAAGATTTTAAAAATTATCAGACTTTTTTTATACTAGAATTAATTAATAAAATTTATTATATAAAAATCTTTATAAATACTAGTTATTCTCTATATAAAATAATTAGTAAGAATTTTATAATTAAATATAAATTAAAACACGTATTAATCGAGTCTTAAAATATTAAAAGATTTAAAGAAAGATTAATTTATATAATTAAATTAATTATAATATTTCTGGATATTAATAGAAGTTTATAAAAAAATATATATTTTTATATTTTATTATAAATTTATAAATATAATATTATATTAAGACTACCCTGGATAAAATACTAGAATATAATAATTTAAATTAAAAATTTTATATTAGATATCTAAAATACAGGAATAAGAGTATATTATAAATAAGAATAAAATTATAATTTTATTTTTTAATTTATTTTAACTAACGCTTGGTGTTCCTAAAAAAATTAAAAAAAAAATTAATAAAATTTTTTTCTATTAGTTTTATTAATATTAATAAAGTATTTTACAAATTTAACTAGCTAAAAAATTTTATAAATATAGAAAAAAAATTATTTAAATATTACTAAAATTACTTGGATATCTTTAATAAAATAGTAATAAATATTTTATCTTTATATTATCTAGGAGTAGACTATACTATTAATTTTATAAAAAATATAAAAAACAAAGAGTAAAAAATATTTTAGAAATCTTTATACTAAATAAACTATCTAAAATTTTTAATATTATAAAAGATCTTAATTAATTTACTAGAAAAAGACTTTATTTAAATAAATAACTTTTTAATAATTATTTCTATTCCATTTATTTTAAAATCTAGTAAGAACTTACAGTTTTATATAAATTATTAAATTTTTAATTAAATAATAATAAAAAATTATTATTTTTTATTATTAATTTAAAAAATTTTCTAGTATATCTTCCAGGCTTATTTTTTTATTAAATTTAATATAATTCAAGTCTTCCACCGCATTCAGATCAAGGAAGAGAATAAATAAAAAATAATATTCTAGATTTATTTTAAATTTTTTAAATAGCTAGTTACTTTTTTTAAACTTATTAATTATTTTAATATCTTCTAATAGTATATTAACTGGATGCTATAAAAATTTCTAGATAAATTCTACTTTATTTATATTAATAATATTCTTATTTTTATAAATAAAAGTTTATTATAATACTATTTCTAGGTCTAGAAGATCTTAGAATAACTATATAAAATAAAACTATAAATAAATATTAAAAAATATAAGTTTAAAGTAATTTTTATTAAATATCTTAGATTTATTATTGAAATAGAAAAGAGAATTAGAATAAATCTTATTAAAATCTAGATTTTATAGAATTAGAAAGCCCTGAAAAATATTTAAAAAATTAAAATTTTTTTAAAATTTATTAACTTTTATCAGTAATTTCTCAAGGATTAAAAGACTTATTTAAAATTTTTAATTAAATTTATATAAAAAAATATAAAGTTTAAGTAGATTCTAGAGACCTAAAAAATTTTTAAGATTTTTAAAAAGATTTTTATTATTATTCTAGTTCTAGTATACTAAGACTCTGAGTAAGAAATATTAATTAAAATTAATTTTTTTAGCTAGTATACTAGAGAAGTATTATTCTAATAAAATAATTAAAATATTTTATATTTTATAATTTATTTTTTTAAGAGAAATCTTTCTACTAAATATAATTATTAAATTTATAATAAAAAATTACTTACTATTATCTGAACATTATAAGAATAAAAATCTAAATTAATTATTTTTTTTTATTTTAAGATTTTTAATAATTATTAAAATCTTAAATATTTTATAATCCAGTACTAGTTTACTAAGTAATAAATATATTAAATATTTTTTTTAAATTATTTTAATTTTTTTATTAATTACTACCCGGAAAGAATAAATGCTAGATTAAATATTTTATTAAAAAAATCTTAGAATATACTAAATAAAAAAAATAAGTATATTACTAATTAAAAAATTTAATTATTTAATCTTATTCAAGGGGACTTATTCAAGAAATATATTTATTTAATATTTATAAAAAAAATATCCAGAGAACTAATCTTAAATAAATTTTAAATCTAAATAAAAAATATTAATAAAAACTTTAAAAAGTACTAAAAAACTATAATAAAAAATAAATCTAAATTTTTAAAAAAATTAAAACTTAAAATTTTTATTATTAAATACTAACTAGATTTGAATAAATATTTATTATTTTAGAAATAAATCTAGATTTTTAATTTTAAATTTCTATAAATCTAGATTATTTAAAAAATTTATAATAACATAATTACTAGACACCTAGAAAAAAATTAGATATATAAAATTATTATCTATTATTACTACTAGCCTAATATAAGTAATAATATTTATTAATTTTATTATAATTATAATAATTACTAGATTAACTAGATCTGGTAAAATTATAAATAAAATTTTTTAAAATTATTACTAGTCTTTAACTATCTATAATAAAATATTATTATTAATTTTTTAATAGATCTCCCGGAGTCTAAGAGTTATAAAAATATTATAATTATTATTAATTAATTAATAAAAGAAGTTATTATTGAAGTGATACCAAGTATAAAAATAAAATATTTTATAATAATATTTATTTAAATATTTTATAACTATTATAAAATATTATAATCTGTGGTCTCTAACCAAGGATTATAATTTATAAATAAATTATAAAAAGTCTTATATAATATTCTAGATATTAAAAAATATTTTTTTATTATTTATTATCTTGAAACAGACGGTGCCACTAAACAAAGAATTATAATAATTAAGATTTTTCTAAGATAATTTATTAACTAGTAATAAAATAATTAAAAAGAATTATTATTACTAGTATAATTAACTCTAAATAACTAAGATTTAATATTAATTAGAATAAGTTTTTTTTTTAATATAAGTTTTATATGAAGCTCCTTGACCTGAATATTAAAATTAATTTTTTAAATAACTACCAAGTAAGGAATCTATAAAAATAAATTAAAATAATTTTTAAAAAATTTTAAGAAGCCTAAGATATTACTAGTTTAATAATAATCTTAATCTAAAAAATTTAAAAAAAATATATTAATTATTATTAAAATCTTACTTCCTATTACTAACCATGGAATAAGATTTAATTTAATCTAAAAAATATATTTACCAGCTAACTAAGTAAGAAACTAGATTAATAAAATATTAAATTTATTATACTTAAAATTATAAATATTTATATTTATAAATTAAATATATCTGGAAAAATTTATCTAATTTTTTATATAAATTTACTCTATTTAGCTACTATTAATCTTTTATTATTCTAAAAACTAATGGATTGGCAGCTAGACATGATTATTATAAATAATAATACTAAAAAATATACTATTAAAAGAATTATTAATAAAAAAAAATATTTTTAAAGAAAAGTATTATTACAAGAAAATATTTTTAATTAAATAAATAAGATTTAATATGCTAATATAAAAACTTATATAATATTTTTATAATATAAAGACTTATAAAGAATAAAGAATAATTTATTTTTATAATTCTTTTTATTTTTTCTAGAATTTTATTATACAATTCCGCCTACGACCACGCTATTTGGAGAAAAAGAATAGTTAAAAAAAATTAAATCTAATTAGTTATTTAGAACTAGAATATTATATATTTTAATTTATTTAGTTCTAAAATTACACTAGAAAAAGTTAATAGGACGGAAAGTTCCTGAAAAAACTTTTTATAAAAGATATAAAAGAATAATTATAAGATAATTAAAAAAAATAAATAATTAGGTCCTATCTATATTAGATAATCTTTTTTCTTCAGCGAATTGACTCTTTTCGAACCAGACTTTAAGTCTGACCCATTACGGCTTCTTAGCCCTTCACAATTTGGAACTGGAATATTATATGTTCTAGTCTGTCTAGTGTGACAGTGGCTCTGTCTAAGATCACATGACCATATTTATTTCATTTACTTTGCTGTTTTTTTCTTTAAACAAGTATCTATAATATTTCTTGTTTTTTTTTTTTATATTTAAAGTTCTCGAGTAGTTAATACTAATATAATCTTATTTTACTATGTTGAATAACTATTTTATAATTTTAAATATTATTTTTTTTATTATTATATATAGCCAGCTCATGCTAAGTTATTAATAATCTTTATCTTATATTTTTAATAATATTTAATAACTAAAAGATCTACTTAACTAACTAAATAAAATAAATAAAATAGTTAGAGAAAATTACCTGAACTTAAATCTTAAAAATAATTAATAATTCTCTATAATACTATCTAATAAACTAGATTAAAAAAATAGATTTAATTAGATTAAATTTAATAATTAATATAAAAAAAATTTAAAATAAATTTTTAAAGTCCTTCTAAAAGTTTTTAATAATCTAGAGATTAAAAGAGATAATTTTTTTAATAAATAAGATTAATAAAATTAAGAGATAATTATTCTTATTTAAAAATAGAATAATATTACTAAAGAATAAAATATCTTTATAATATAGATTATTTATTAGATTTTAATTATTTCTTAAAATACTACTATTTTTAAATTTAAAAAAGTAATAAAGATCCCTAACTTATTTTTATTTAATAATAAAAAAAATATTTTCTTTGAAGATTAGATACTAATTATATATTAAAAACTAAAGATTAATATAAATTAATTTATTATTTTAATAATATATAAAACTTATATTATTAATTATTATAAAAGTGATGTAAGAAAGTACTTAATATTTAAATTTTATCTAAATATAACTAATTTTTATAATAATATTAATAATATATTAAAATATTTAAAAATTATTTTTATTAATTTTTATAAAATTTATAATATCTATTACTAGTACTAGGATTTATAAATAAAAATTAAAAATAAGTTTTATATTTTTATTTTTACTTTTTATTATTTTATAGTGGAAGCTAGAATTAGTAAAGATTTTTAAAAAAAAGATTTATATAATAAACTACTTTTTAAACTAAAGAAATCTATTATATATAATTTTAATAATAAGTATTACTTCTTTAATAATTATATAAAAAAATATATAAATTTTATAAACTTAATTAATAATCTAATAAAAAGTTATATTAGAAGTAATATTATTATTATTAATAATTATAATAAATTTTATAATTCTTATATTTATTCTAGCATTCTAAATTTTAAGAATATTATTTTTAAGATTTTAATTTATACTTCGAGCATGGAGCTAAAAACTAAAAATATTTTTATTCTAAAAAGTCTAATTATTAAAATAAGGAATATTCTAAAAAGAAATTATATAAATAAAGATCTTAGAAACTCTTATAAATGAATCTAAATTAATAAAAAATAATATTTAGAAAAAGTCTTTATTCTAAATAAATTAAAAATTTAAATAAATATAATAGATTTATAAGATTTACTAAAGAATAATAGTAATAATTTTATAATTATTATTTTATTTTTTAAAAATAGTATTATTATTTTTATTTATATATTTATTAATTCTAGAGCTAATACTTACTTAATAATAAATACTTAATTTATTATTAAAATAATCTAATATTTTAAAATTTTAATATTATTTCTAAGAAAAGTAACTTTAATTATAAATTTTAATAAAAAATAAATTATTAATTTAATACATATAATCTAATTAAGTTTTATAATTAATAATTATTAATTTTTAAATATTTTTTTTATACTAGACCTGGAAAGACATGATACTATTTTTAAAAAAATATAATTTATTAAATATAATATCTTATTAAATTATTAAAATTATTAACTAATCTAGCCAAGTTAATTAATATTAAAAAATAAAATAAAAACTAGATTTCTTATAAATATTTTCTAGATTATTTTAGAATAGTTTCTAGTAAATTATAAGTATTAATAAAATATAATTTAAAAAAAATTATAAAATATAATTAAAAGATTAATAATTAAAATTATTATAATTATTATTAATTTTTTTTATATTAATTAAAATAGCCCGTGTGAGATCTTAGTAAAAATAAAATATAATTTTAATAAAAAGATTTATTAATATTATTTTTTTTTAAAATCCTAAAACCTGTCCTGATCAGATTTTTTTATAAAAAAATAATTTTTATTAGAGTAGTTAGCTTCTAATAATATTTAAAAAACTTAAAAATAAAGATTTTTATTATTTTATTTAATATTATTAAAAAAACTCTCACAGAGAAATTAAAGATTTTATTTATTAATAAAAAAATAAGATTGAAAAGATTTTTTTAAGTAATACTATAATCTAATAAATATTTTTTTTTAAAAAAAATTTAATATACTATCTCTATTCTAGTATTATAATTATAAAATTTAATTAAAAAATAAGAATTCTTTAAATATTATTTTTTTTATAAAATAATAATAAAAGAGTTACAGGCCTTCTATAATTATATTATAAAAAGTCTAATTAAAAGATTTATTATATTAAGCTTTATATTTTTTATATTTTTTATATTTTTTATATTTTTTATTTTAATAATTTAAAAGTCTAGAGAAAGTCTTTATTTTTATATAAATTATTAAAAATTAAATATTTTAATTAAAAAGAATTTATATTTTTTATTTTTTATTAATAAAATAATAGACTACTTGTGTAATATTAAAGTTTTTATTAAATTTAATATATAATAAAATTTTTATTAGATGTAAATAAATTTTATTTTAAAAAATTTTATAATCTTCAAGATATAACATAGTTTATTTAAATATTAAATTTTTTTATTTAAATTTATTAATAGATTTACTGTCTTTTAATAACTTATTAATAAAAATTTAATAAAATATTTAGATAAGTTTATTATAGTTTATATTAATAATATATTAATTTATAATAATAATATAATAAAATATAAATTATATATATATTTAATATTTAAAAAATTATAAGTTATAAGCTTACAAGTTATTATTTATAAATATAAATTTTATATTATAAAAACTAAGTTTTTTAAATTTATTATTATTATTAATAATATCCACGTGGATTTAATAAAGATTATAATTATTATTAAATAAAAAATTTTAATAATTATATAAAGAATTTAATTATTTTTAAACTTTTATAATTTTTATTAAAAATTTATTAAAATTTATAATAAAATAATATAACTCCTGATATGATTAATCTGAAAAAATATTATTTTTAATTAAAATTATATTTACACTAAAATTTTCAAGATACTTAAGAAAGTATTAATTTTAATTTTAATTTTTATTTATTATAATTCTATATTTTTTATTTATGTTGAGACGGATATTACTAATAGAATTATTATAAAAATATTTTTATAACTAGTAAATAAAGTTTAGTATCTAATAAATTATTATTTTAAGATTATATTTTTTATAAAATATAATTATAATATTTATAATAAAGAATTACTAGTGATTATTTATATCTTAAAAAAATAATAATTGAAATTAAAAAAACTTTAATATATAAATTATTTTAATATTTTAATTAATTATTAAATATTAAAATATTTTATGATTATTAAAAAACTAAATACTTATTAAATATAATAAACTAAGTTTTTTTTTTAATATTATTTTTTAATCTAATTTTACTCCGGGAAATATAATGCTTTAATAAATATATTAATTTATAAAAATAATAATAAATGAATCTTAATATAATATTATAAATAAATCTTATTATTCTTAAAATATTTAAAAATAAAATATATTTTTTTAATAATTTTTAAATCATTAACAGTCCTTGCTTTCTTAAAAGAATATTTATAAATTATAAATTATTTTTTAATAATTAATTAAAATAATTTTTTTTCTAAAGTCTTACTAGGAACAAGCTTGTTATAATAAGAAAAATATATTTTAAAAAATAAATTTCTACTCTTTGATAATTAATTAATAATTTTAAATGATAAAGATTTATATATTTAATTATTAAATAAAATTTATTATTAATTATTATTTACTTATCTAAATTAAATAAAGATATTAGATTTTATAAAATACTAATACTACTAGGACATTTAAAATTAAAATATATATTATTATTTAAATAATTATCTAATTTATAAATAAGAAAATATAAAATAAATTTTTTTTAAAACTTTTATAATTTCTACTAATCTTAGACTATCTAGATTAGTATTTAATAATAAATTTTCAAATATTTTTAAAAGATTACTATAATTTTAATATTATATTTATTATAATAGATTAACTAAGCAAGTGGGTTATTTTAATTTTATATATAAAATTTATATTTATATAAAATATAATCTAATTATTTTTAAAATAAGTATATCCTTAGTCAAGACTTTTAAATATAATTATATTAGATTAAGAAGAATAATTTATATTAAACTTTTAAAATAAATTATATTATATATTATAAATAAAATTCAAGTTTTTAATAGTATATTATCTTTAAATTAATAAATAAATTAAAAAATTAGTATATAGTATAAAAACTTATTTTTTTTATAAATTATTATTAAAATAATTAATTAAAACTTTTATTATTAATTAATTTTATTTTTATAGTTTTATTTTAAGAATTTATAAAATTATTACTTTTTATAATTAAATAAAAATATAAATCTTATATTTTTTTTAACTAGATATCCTCTCAGATTTTTATTATAAATATTATTAATTAATAATAAATCTGAGCCCTGGCCTGCTATATAAAATAAATATAAAAATTAGTAAAAAAAATATATAAATTATTTAATAAATTTAGATTTATATAATTAACTAATAGTACTAACCTGTGAATTTTAATATTAGAAATAAAATTTATATAAATACTAGAAACTAGTACTAGAGCTAATTATTTTAAAAATTATTAAAAAATTAATATAATCTAATAATTATTATTAAAAAAATTAATTATATATTTTAAATTTAATTATTTAATAGTATAAAAATCTATTCTATTTTTTATTTTAATAAATTTTATTTTTATAATATTTTAGAGCTGTTACTTGGGCAGATCTTAAATTAAATTTTTTTAATTAAAATTAATAATCATGTTAAATAAAAAGTAAAATAAATTTTAAAAAATTATTTATAAATAAAAATTTTATAGTATTATATTAAATAAATTAATTTTAATAAAAATAATCATATATAATATCCTACTAGTAATTTTGAAAATATTTTTTTTTATTTATATAATTTTTATATCTACTATCTAAGCTACTTTAGATTATTTAAATAATTCTCTATATAGATTACTATGGTAGAGAATAATAAATTTATTATAAATTATAAAGATAATAATATTTTCCTAACTAGAAGCAGTCAGGTTTAAATAAGAGAATAATATAATAATAACTTTATCTAAGATTATATAATTATATTTATTTTATTTACTTTATTATTATTTTCTTTAAGTAAGTATTTATAATATTTCTTATTTTTTTTTCTTCTTACGCTTAAAGTTCTTGAGTAGTTAGCACCAATACAACCTCATTTTGCTGTGTTAAACGGCCATCTCATATGCTAGGAGAAGTTGATAGAATAAAAAATTTTTAAAAGAATTTTCTATGAAGAATATAAAAGAGTAATTAAAAAATAATTAAAAAAAATAAATAATTAGATTTTATTTATATTAAATAACTTTTCTTTTTTAGTGAATTAACTCTTTTTAAACTAGATTTTATATTTAATTTATTATAGCTTTTTAATTCTTTATAATTTTAATTTATTCTTTCATTTTTTTATTATAATATTGGAATAGAGATAATAGCTGAGAATAATAAAAAATTAATAATTAATATATTAAATAATTATAAGAACTTATTCCAGAATAAATTTATTAATTAATTAATAAAATAAATCTAGAAGTTATTAGTGTAAAATATAAAGATATAATATATTATTATATAATAAAATAACATGATTAATAATAAAATTAAAACTACTTTTAAATATATTAAAAAATTTATTGATAATTAGATTTTATTTTTTCAAATATTTTTATTAATATTTTATATATCTTGTCAAGCCCCCTTTGAAGGATCTAAAAATATAAAAAGATTTAAATTTTTTATTTCTATATTTTTTAATAGAAAAAATAAAAGTAAGTTTCTAGAATAACTTAATAATATTTAAATAAAAATTGAAATTAATTAAAAATTTATTAGTGGTTTAAGTAATCAAGTTTAATATATTTTTTTATTTTTTAATTAAAAAATTAAAAAAAGTTTAATCTATAAATTAATATTATATATAAAATTATAAAATTTATAATTAATATTATTATTAATTATTTTAAATTTATCTACAAAAATCCTGTCTGGAAGAAAAAAATAATTAATAAATTATTTATTTTTAATTAAAAAATTTATATAATTAATAATTTTATTATAAAAATTAATAACTTATTGATTAAGGTTAGAGGCCATGGTTAAAATAATCTTAATAAAGAAAATTTATTATATTAAATTTTTAATAATAATATCTATTAATAAATAATAAATATAAAATAAAAATTAGATTTTAAAGATTTCTGTTACTAGATAAAACTTATAATAAATAAATTAATAAAAATAAATAAATTTTTAAAAAATTAATTAGAGTGTACTAGTACCTGGATTAAAAATATAATTAAAAAATAAATTTTTAATAATAATATTATAAATTAAAAATTTTTAATAATAAATACTAGATCTATTTACTAAATTAAATAAATATTAAAAAAATTATAATAAAATGCTAGAAATTTAGATTTTATTTATATTATAAATTTTTTAAATATTATATTACTAGTTATTTTAATTTATTTATATAATATTTTTAAATATTCTGGAAGACTATTAAGAAGAAAATATTTTAAATTATATTAAAAAATAATTTTATAAAAAATATTATTTTAATTTAAGAAATCTAATAATTCTAAATAATTTTAATTATTTAAATTTTAAAAAATATTTAATTTTTTTAAATTATTATCTAGGGGGGCACGCACTAGTTAATATTAATTATAAAAAAATTAAAAAAAAAAATTAAAATTTTAAAGATTATCAAACTTTTTTTATATTAAAATTAATTAATAAAATTTATTATATAAAAATCTTTATAAATACCAGCTATTCTGTGTATAAAATAATTAATAAAAATTCTATAATTAAATATAAATTAAAACATATATTAATCAAGTCTTAAAATATTAAAAAATTTAAAAAAAGATTAATTTATATAATTAAATTAATAATAATATTTTTAAATATCAGCAGGAGCCTATAAAAAATATATATTTTTATATTTTATTATAAATTTATAAATATAATATTATATTAAAATTATCCTAGATAAAATACTAAAATATAATAATTTAAATTAAAAACTTTGTATTAAATATTTAAAGTACAGAAATAAGAGTATATTATAAATAAAAATAAGATTATAATTTTATTTTTTAATTTATTTTAGCTAATGTATAGTGTACTTAAAAAAATTAAAAAAATTTAATAAATTCTTTTTTATTAATTTTATTAATATTAATAAAATTTTTTATAAACTCAACCAGTTAAAGAATCCTATAGATATAAAAGAAATTATTTAAATATTATTAAATTATCTAGATATTTTTAATAAAATAATAATAAATATTTTACTATTATATTATCTAGGAGTAGACTACGCTATTAATTTTATAAAAAATATAAAAAATAAAAAATAAAAAATATTTTAAAAACTCTTATACTAAATAAATTATTTAAAATTTTTAATATTATAAAAAACCTTAATTAACTTTTTTAGAAAAGATTTTATTTTAATAAATAATTTTTTAATAGTTACTCTTATTCTGTTTATTTTAAAGTCTAGTAGAAGTTTATAGTTCTATATAAATTATTAAATTTTTAATTAAATAATAATAAAAAACTACTATTTCTTATTATTAATCTAGGAAATTCTTTAGTGTATTTTTTAGACTTATTTTTTATTAAATTTAATATAATTCAAGTCTTCCACTATATTCGGATTAAAAAAACATAAATAAAAAATAATATTTTAAATTTATTTTAAATTTTTTAAATAATTAATTATTTTTTTTAGACTTGTTAATTATTCTAGTATTCTTTAATAATATATTAATTAAATATTATAAAAATCTTTAGATAAATTTTATTTTATTTATATTAATAATATTTTTATTTTTATAAATAAAAATCTGTTATAACACTATTCCTAGATTTAAAAAATTCTAGAATAATTATATAAAGTAGAATTATAAATAAATATTAAAAAATATAAATTTAAAATAATTTCTATTAAATATTTTAGATTTATTATTAAAGTAGAAAAAAAGATTAAAATAAATTTTATTAAAATCTAAATTTTATAAAACTAGAAAGTTCTAAAGAATATTTAAAAAATTAAAATTTTTTTAAAATTTATTTAAAAATTTTAATTAGATTTATATAAAAAAATATAAAGTTTAAATAGATCCTAGAGATCTAGAAGATTTTTTAAATTTTTTTTAAAAATTTTATTATTATTTTAATTTTAGTATATTAAGATCCTAAATAAAAAATATTAATTAAAATTAATTTTTTTAATTAATATACTAAAAAAATATTATTTTAATAAAATAATTAAAATATTTTATATTTTATAATTTATTATTTTAAGAGAAATTTTTTTTATTAAATATAATTATTAAATCTATAATAAAGAATTGCTTATTATTATTTAAATATTATGGAAATAAAAATTTAAATTAATTATTTTCTTTATTTTAAGATTTTTAATAATTATTAAAATTTTAAATATTTTATAATCCAGTGCTAGTTTATTAAATAATAAATATATTAAATATTTTTTTAAATTATTTTAATTTTTCTATTAATTATTACCTGGAGAGAATAAATACTAGATTAAATATTTTATTAAAAAAATTTTAAAATATACTAAATAAAAAAAATAAGTATATTATTAATTAAAAAATCTAATTATTTAATACCCATGAAAAAAATATTTAAAAAATTGATTTTAAATAAATTTTAGATCCAGATAGAGAATATTAATAACAATTTTAAGAAATATTCAAAAATTATAATAAAAAATAGATTTAAATTTTTAAAAAATTAAAACTTAAGATTTTTATTACTAAATATTAATTAGATTTAATCAAATATTTATTATTCTAGAAGTGAGCCTGGATCCTTAATTTTAAATTTTTATAAATTTAGATTATCTAGAAAATCTATAATAATATAATTATTAAATATTTAAAAAAAAATTAGATATATAAAATTATTATTTATTATTATTACTAGCTTAATATAAATAATAATATTTATTAATTTTATTATAATTATAATAATTACTAGACTAACTAGATCTGATAAAATTATAAATAAAAATTTTTAAAATTATTATTAATTTTCTAATAGATCTCCCAGAGTCTAAAAATTATAAAAATATTATAATTATTATTAATTAATTAATAAAAAGAATTATTATTAAAGTAATACCAAGCATGGAGATAAAAGATTTTATAATAATATTTATTTAAATATTTTATAATTATTATAAAATATTATAATTTATAGTCTCTAACTGAGGATTATAATTTATAAGTAAATTATAAAATATTTATATAATATTTTAAATATTAAAAAATATTTTTTTATTATTTATTATTTTAAAATAGATAGTGCTACTAAATAAAAAATTATAATAATTAAAAACTTTTTAAATAATTTATTAACTAGTAATAAAATAACTAGAAAAAATTATTATTATTAATATAATTAATTTTAAATAATTAAAACTCAATATTAATTAAAATAAATTTTTTTTCTAATATAAGTTTTATATGAAACTTTTTAATCTAGATATTAAAATTAATTTTCTAGAAAACTATTAAATAAGAAATTTATAAAAATAAATTAAAATAATTTTTAAAATTTTTTAAAAAGCCTGAGATATTACTAGCTTAATAATAATTTTAATTTAAAAAATTTAAAAGAAATATATTAATTATTATTAAAATCTTATTTTCTATTATGAATTATAAAATAAGATTTAATTTAATCTAAAAAATATATTTACTAGCTAATTAAATAAGAAACTAGATTAATAAAATATTAAATTTATTATATTTAAAATTATAAATATTTATATTTATAAATTAAATACACTTAGAGAAATTTATTTAATTCTAAGATTATACTAGAAAAAATTAATAAAATAAAAACTTTTTAAAAAAACTCTCTATGAAGAACATAAAAGAATAATTAAAAAAATAATTAAAGAAAAGAAATAAATAACTAGATTTTATTTATATTAAATAACTTTTTTTCTTTAGTGAATTGATTCTTTTTAAACCAGACTTTATGTTTAACTCATTATAGCTTCTTAGCTCTTCACACTAGAAGCAGGTAATAAATATATAAACTAATAAAATTAAAAATATTAAAATATATATAGATATTATTTATATAAATTATAAAAATAATAAATTAATTAAAAAATATATTATTTTTTTACTAGAGACCTTATCTTCTAGTTTTTAAAAAAATAATTTATTATAATATTATTTTTAATTATTATAAAATATTACATGTATAATATAACTACTAAAAAGATTTTATATATAAAAAAATCAATAATAATATTTAATTTTAAAATTTTTAAAAATAAAAAAAATCTTTATATTTAATAATATTATTAATTTATTTAAAATATTTAATTATAATATTTTTACCTAGTCCACCCACTAGCTTGATAATTATTATTTATTTATTATAAATTTTATTAAAAAAAATATTATTAAAATATTTTATATTTTTAAAAATATTAATCCTATAGATAGATTTACTAAGTTATTAGAAATTAAAATATTCTAGATATTTAAAAATCTACTAGATATAAAAATATATCTAATAATTATAAAATTAAAAATAATATTAAATAATATTACTGAGAAAATATTATAAGATATATAATATAATATTTTATTATTGAATTAGAAAAAATATAATATTTTATTATTGAATTAGAAAAAATATTTCATTTTATTTTTTAATTATTTTTAAACTCCTACTCGCTTAGGGGGCTGTGTTAGAATAAATAATTAGTTAATAAATAAATATTATATGATTTACAGTCACGTTGGTCACGGAGTTATTATTATTATCTAGCCACGTAGGCAGAACTGTTTTAACTAGCAATTACGAATATCACATTGTTTCTTCTGGCTAGCGATCCGAACAAATATCCTCATTCATTATGACAAGTCTGTTGGACAAAGTTGAAAATATTGCTCACCTGATAGATAACAAACATGAAGCATCGGTCTTTCCCAATCATCGGCATATTCTACTTTATTAGTACTAGGACCAATTTCGGCCAGGGGTCCAGATAATAACTCCATTACCTAATTCATCAACGAGCTGATCCTTTAGCCTAGTATAGTCTAACTCTAAGTCTAAGCAGTACCACTCAATGCTGTTTCAGCCCAGACATGATCCACCGGCGATAAAAACACGGCAGAGGGGTGATCCACCGTGGACCACAGCTCAGTCTTCCCCAAATCTCCGTTGGTTATCTGGTGGGAGCCAATTCCGACAGGATCACTTGAATTCCCCCTTCCGGTAGGTAGCGGCACTAGTAGCATCTTCACGGGCTAGTTTACCAAAAGCTGACCAAATCAACCAACCAGCGACAATGATGCTATCAGATAAATTGAGCCCGGGGGTGTGGAAGGAAAGGGACCGGAGAAAATACGGAATAAACTTGGTAGAATCATAGTGGGGCTAAAACAGTGAGGCCATAACTGATTCTAGGCCTTGATTCGGAGAGATTAGGGCTCCTGTGTTTCTATACATGGCCCCAATCATCGATCAAGCTTCAGTTAGATAGTTAGCCTACTATAGTAGTGATCTCCAGAGGACTGGACTGCAAGGAATATAAATAGAGGCTCGCCTGCTCTCCTCTACGTTCTCTCTCCAACCCAGTTATCAGACAAGAAAAACAAACCAACACTTCCACTTTCTTCAATCCAATTCTTCAAAATGCAATTCCAGCTCTCCACCATCCTTCTGGCCCTCGGCCTCGTCAGCCAGGCTGCTGCCCTGAACTGCTACGCCACTCTGGATATCTGCAACTGGCAGTGTGGTGATGGCGAGTTCCCTTGTTCTGAGACCTCTGGTGCTCCCGCTGGTTACCCTTACTGCTGTGCTTAAGCACCTACTAAGGTATATATATTGGCATCCTGATATTTCTTAGAAGATGATGAATCTGATGTGTATATGTTTTCAGGACCTGCCTCTGCTCATCCTGGCAATGTGGCAATGGGATATATGATGGACGGCACAAAGCCCGACTGAGGGGTGCAGGGTTAGTACTGGATGGAATTTGATTGTTGCCATGGCTTCAACACGTTGTATCTAATCGCGACCCTTGATTGTACTGTTTCAATCCCTCGAATCTCATCACTCGTTTCAATCACAAGTATCTTGATCTAAATTCCATCTTTGTATCTAAGAACGGGATTATATGGAGTCTTCAAGTTCTCTTTTTCAGGGCCTAGTCTCATTCAGATACTGGTAGAGATGATGTCATGGATACCGTTGTATGGCCCACGAGTATATACTAATCCCACAGCACATTATTTGTGGTTTACGAACAAAGAGTCCTTCACTACAGACTCGCAATTATCATATGCTACCCATATGTGCTTCTTATCACCGTGCTTGCTTTGTCTTTTCCATGGGCCGATCACGAGCATAGGTCTTAGGCTCTGATTATTGCGTCAGTGCCAAAGCGTCCAAGTTGGAACAATACTTTTTCCGAACACGAACACGCAAGGGTTGGACCCTTGGAAGCTTGAAGCACAATTTAAGCTCATGGCTTGCTTGGCGCCAAGCATCCCCGCCGCAAGATGATCACGAGAACAGCATGCCGCCCAGTCTAGATTTGACGACCGATGAGCTCAGGTTAGTGTAACACAATTGACTTTGACCCAGAATATAAGCACCTGCCTTCCAGGAGGACCCATCAGGTCCGACAACCTCCAATCCATCATCATCAAATCACCCAAGATTCATCATGCCCGTCCAAAACTACGGAGTCTGGAAAGCCCACCCGGTGCAGTACACCGTCGAACACGCCCACCAAGACCCCCGCACTCCACACCTGTCCCTGTACTTCACTTCCGACGATCCGCCCGCCCACCCGTCCACCGAACACCACCACCACCCCCACCACCCGCCCACCAAAACAAAAGAAATCCCCAGCCTCAACCGTGCCGCCATCAACATCAAATCCGGCGACCGCGAGGAGTCTCGTCTTGTCTACTGGGTGAATGAAACCCTAAGTGATCACCACATCACCGACTCCCTCACCAACCTCCCCTACGGCTTCCAATCACTCGACGAAATCGACCACGAGGGCCTGGATTACATCCGAGGCAATCTCTTCAATGTGCACAGCGGTCGCATCTTACCCCACGATGTCCAAGGTCCGAATAATGATATGATTGATGTCTTGGAGCCGAGGATGCAGTGGGCCATAGAGCAACACGCCGATGTGTACCTCTTCGGCTCGCGGTTCAATTTCGGCAACGGCATTCATAACATCCACATGAACCAGGGCAACATCCCGAGCTTTCAGCACGATGATGGTGTGTGGCAGGACGGTGGGATGATCTTCCATTCTCCGCGGGAGGGGAAATGGGTAGGGGTTTTTTTGGCGTTTGCGTCGCAGGCAGCACATACGGATGATGAGGAGGGGCATGCGTTGGGTGTCTCGACATGGGCGGACATCTTGGAGAGGGGTGGGAAGAAAAAAAGACGGGGCGTGGAGGATGCGGTGGCGATTGTCGAGGTGAATGTGGATTTACGGCGGCATCGGTTGGGCAATCGATCCACACATCCAGTGTCACTCAAGGATTGGAGAATTCATAATTCCGAGGGCCAGGTGCAGGAGCTGCCGCAGAGTGCTGTGATAGAACCGAGGGCGATGATGGAGTTTGAGGCGCCTATGTGTCCTCTCTCGGATCATGGGGATACTATCACTTTGCTGAATGGAGAGGGTTTGAAGGTCCATGGGGTGAGTTATAGTGCACAGCAGGTCAAGGGGCATCTTCAACCTATTTCGTTTGTTCATTGAACTTTTATGCATGTCTTTCTGCTATGCAAGTATGGTGCGTGCTAAGGTTTGATGTGTCTGAGGTGGGAATTTGAAAATCGCGAGCAAAAATGGTGGCGGGAACAATGCCTTGCAAGTGATTTGATATTATAGCCCTACTTGTGAATATTGATGCTGTAGCTCTACTTGTGAATATCTTGGTTCTTGATTCCCTCAGTCTTAGCTACGAGGTCTCTCCCACCAAGCCCTAATCCAATATCAAACGCTACTACACAATGCTGCACCAAGCCAACGACATCATTGCTTCTCTCGATGCAGTGCAACCCCTGTCATGTGGCACTAACGAAGTCGACCGCCTCGCGATCCGCGCTGCAGCACGTCGACTACTAGCCAGAGTGGAAACCCCGAATGAGCGAGCATCGGGTTTCTGCTTCGAAAACCCTATTGTTTTTGCTGCCTTGCAGACATGTATTAATCCTGGGCTTTGGAAAGCTTGGTCCAGTGATGGTGGTGGTGAAAAGACTCTGGATGAACTGGTTTCGTTGACTAGACTTGTGGCTGATGCTAATCTCCTACGTAAGCGACTCCTTGATGTAGTCCCCCCCGGTGCTTTTCCTCTTCCCCTTTTCTCTATTCTGGATCTCATATGATTGTTGAATAGGTCGATTCCTCCGCCTCCTCGCAGCCTTCAACATAGTCGAAGAAACCGGACCCGACAAATACAAATCAACTCCGTTCTCGTATGCAATCGGTGACGAGAGCACCAAAATCAGGGCCACTCTTCAAGAAGGGTACGTATACTCCAACTGACCAATTTATACACACATACTAATTCCTTCAGAACATACCAATATCTCCCCGCAGCCCAAAACCTCCCCACCTACCTCTCCAAAACATCCTACAAAGAACCAACCAACATGATCGAAAACAACTACTCGGCTATCGACCCCGCTGGCCTGAACTTCTTCGCCCGACTACAACAAAGCCCTGCCTATTTCGAAGCGTTTACCGGGCACATGGAAGCCTGGACAGCGTGGAAGTCTCCTTGGACGGAGATCTATGACACGGCTAGTCTTCTGCACAACACAGAACTAAACGATGGCTCTGCATTCCTGGTCGACATTGGCGGAAACACCGGAATTGATATCTCCCACCTAGTGAAAAAACATCCAAACCTTCTCCGCGAATCACTCATCTTGCAAGACCTCCCTGAAATAATATCCGGGATTCAGACCCCCGTGGGTGATAAGATCACGGCCATGGCGCATGATTTCTTCTTACCGCAGCCGGTTCAAGGTAATCCACACATACACATAGCATCTATCCCTCCCAAATTGATAGTTCCACTGACCTGAGAGGGTATATAATACAGGAAGTAAAATCTACTTCATGCACGCCGTTCTGCACGATTGGCCTGACGACAAAGCAAAGAAGATACTCACGAATACAAAAACCGCTATGAGGAAGGGATACTCGAAGCTGCTGATTTATGATATCGTTCTTCCACCCACGAAAGCGAGCATGAGCCAGGCCACTATGGATGTGCAGATGATGTCGTTGTTGGCGGCTTCGGAGCGGACGGAAGCGGACTGGAGGAGGTTGATTGATGATGTGGGGTTGCGGATTTGTGGGTTTTGGCCGGATCCGCAGCTGTATGAGATGGTGATTGAGGTTGAGGTTGCATAATCTGGGGTTGTTTTGGATTGGGTGGTTGAGTGGTGTAGATGGGTTGGAATTGAGTGGGTAATTGGTGATTGTGGATCCTATCGAATTGTTCATTTTCATACTTGGATAAATGCCATCGCGGAAAGAGATTCGGTCCGGTCCGCCTTCTAGGATATTGATTAACATACTAGCTAGGCTTCCATAACATAGGAAGACACTTTCAAACTTATAGCAAAGGCAAGAAAAGAACAAGCGACTAATCTCCAGGCATAATCAATCCTGACAAACCCGACTCAAGTGCGCCAGTGACCACCTGAATATCATGCATGAGATCTCCAATCTCAGTGAAGACAAAAGTATTCATGCGTTCACTACCTCCCATCAACATTCCCACCGTAGGTTCTGTCCTCCCCAGGGATTGAGGAACCCGCTGCGCTCTTCTGGATTCCCTGGATGCGCAGTCGCGACACAAGCTTCCAATGGAAGCTGTGGCACACTCCAGGGCCTCTGCATTCATTCAGGAAATCCGCTTACTACCCTTCTTGAACCGAATAGAGACATTCCTCTCTCCGTGATCCGCACAGATCGCCCAAATTTTCTTCCTATCAGCATGAAATACCCGTGTCGACTCATGGCAGACAGAGACGATGATAGTGATAGGGTTTTGTAAAGGGTCTTTATCTCGTCCGTATCTGCATAATGACATCCTAGTCCATTCCGAGGTTCTCACTTCCTCGAGGATTCGGTCCCTGATGGATGGCCATTTGAGTTCAATACTATCGGAAGGTTGTATCGGTGAACATCGAGGTAGAACCTCCATGGTTGGGTCGATCGATTCAACAGATACCCCTTTCTGAAGGACTTTCGTTATGGCATCCTGGAGGGTATGGATTTCCTTGACTAGAGCATGATAATCTGCAGTGGTTTGCGAATATTTGCGTAATACGGCTGAGGCTTCTGGTAGAGAGCAAAGGTATGGTCCGTCTGCACGATAGAACGAGTTGGAAAGGCCTTCTTTGGCAGTCTTAGCGTTGGTATCGAAAACTGGCTGTTCGCTTTCTGGAGACGAATGGATGAGGGCATGGTCGCCGGCGCGGGAGAAATCTGGGGATGTGGATGAAGACATGATGGAAAGTGAAGCGGGAGTGAGGGTTGGATGGAAGGGTTCGAAAGGAAGCTGGAGTAAAAACAAAGGTGGATGGTGCTGAGAGGATGGCTCGGATGATTGATGGTTGAGTGAGGGAGGCGGGGAGGAAAAGAAATTTTGTGGTGAGGTACTAGTACAGTGTAGAATTTGTGTTCAGTGACATATTCGCTATGTAGGCCCAACCCCAACCCCCAACACCCCAACCCTCAGATCATAATGAGATAATGCCGTCGACGGCTCCTCATATGCATATTAAGACAGCTGGAATATGCCAAGATGGTATTCAATTGTAATAATTAACAGATGGGATCTATTTCTTCGCTAACGCAGCACTGCGATTGTGCTGCATATGGGCATTGACCAAGTGGCCCGCAGCAAGGGCTGAACAAGTACTCAGCTCGCCTGCCAGTACCGCTGCGGCTACAATCCGGGCCAATTTCCGAGCATTGGCGCCAGGTTCGGTGGCATGGGCTCCACGGACCCCGAGCAGATCCAACATGGCTCCCTGGGCTTCGAGGATGGTTCCACCGCCAATGGTGCCGACTTCTACCGAGGGCATGGAGACGGCGATATGCAGGTTGCCGTCGATACTAGATCACGGTCAGTATCAGCCTAAATGAATCAGAGACGCAGGAACCTACTTCTTCATTGTGGTGATGCAACTGCTGCTTTCCACGTTTTGAGCGGGATCCTGGCCAGTGGCCAAAAACACAGCCTGCACCAGGTTGGAGGCATGGGCGTTGAACCCACCCATACTACCGGCTATGGCGCTGCCAACCAGGTTCTTGGCTGTATTCAGCTCGACCAAGCTGTCAACGTCGGTCTTCAGCACGGAGCGCACCGTGGCTGCGGGGATCGTCGCCTCTGCAATTACCGACTTGCCCCGGCCCTCGATCCAGTTGACGGCCGCCGACTTCTTGTCGGCACAAAAGTTACCCGACAGCGTGATGGTGTTCATGTCCGGGAAGCCATGAGCCGTCATTGCCTGCAGGGCCTTTTCAACCCCCTTGGAGATCATGTTCATGCCCATTGCGTCGCCGGTCGTGGTGCGGAAGCGGATATAAAGATAGGTGCCGGCTTGGGACACAGTCAAAGTCTGCAGACGAGCGAACCGGCTGGTGGAGTTGAAGACCTCGGTCAGCAACTCGCGACCTGTCGGAGATTCGACCCAGCGCTGAGCTTCGGCGGCACGTTTGGCGGAGGGGAAGCCCAAGCAAGGGCCCCGAGTCATGCCGTCGCCCTTGATCATCGTCACGGCACCACCCCCGGCGTTAATTGCTTTGCAGCCACGGCTGGCACTGGCCACCAAAACCCCCTCTGTCGTTGCCATCGGGATAAAGTACGATTGGCCATCAATCACCATGGGCCCCGCGAGTCCTAGGGGCAAGGGCAGGTATCCAATGACGTTTTCGCAGCAGGCGCCATGTACTAATTCATAGTTGTAGTTGCGATACGGAAGCAGAGAGTCCTCAACGCCGCTGGTGAGGCCCTGAGTGGAAGGCGTCCGTGACACGGCGGCACGACGGACCTGAACGGCTCTGGTGAACGCTTCTAGTCGGGTGGTTGCCGTGCTTTCCAGGGTCTTCTCCAGGCTGTATCCGGGGATCTTGCCTCGGAGACACAGCTCAGCCAGCTCGTCGTCGGTCAGCAATTGCGTCTGATTTGCTTTGAGCAGGGCTTCAGTATCCTCTGGGCTCCGAGAGCGAGATTCCGATACAGACGCAGAGTCGGCGGCTAGAGCAGGGGCTTTTGGTGCATCAGATACATGCCAGCGGGCGGCGTGGATCAGGTTTTTATTGAGAACCAGACTCACGACTAAAGCCCCAATGAGACATAGTCGACCCAGAGGGCTCTCTAGTCCAGCCAAGACGCCGTCGAAAACGGGCCGACTCGCAGACGACGCACCGACTCCAGAGACTTGCATGACGTACCGAATGGGCGGCAGCACTGTCACGCGGGTCTCGACTCTGCCAGCGCGGGCATCCAGATAGATATCACTGAGCCCGTTCGCAGCCACTTTGAATGGACTCACGGTGGTGGGGGCCAGAGACGCACTAGTCACGAAGCCACCCATGATGCGATAGAAGAAGGATGATAGCTGGAGCACATTGACAAGCACAAAACCTCCCACCATCATGGATTTCCACCGGGACACGTTTGTCGGTTTGACCTTGTATCCAAACATGCGAGGACCCCGTTGCTCATCGGCCTGGTCGAGAACACTAGGGCTCCGGATGCGAGTAATCTCAAGCTTAACGCAGAGAATGGTGGCATAGAAGGTGAAAAGGAGGATTGCGTCGAAGAGCAGGGTCCATGCGGCCAGGAAGCAGAACTGTCCGAATCTTTCCTGTGGTCGTAACGCCGCGCCCAGGGCCAGAGCGCCGATTTCCAGGATATAAGAGCGGACGATAGACCATCCTTCTACATCGATAGCCACCTGCATAGCATTTGGAATCATCTGTCGCTTATGGCCATCGTTGCCAGTGGAAGTCTGCGACCTACGACCGAGTTCCTTCGACGCGCAAAGGACGCTACGAGTGAACCGGATGGGCTTCTCGAAACCCACAGTCAAACCAAGAAATGGGATTCCCTCCGAGAGCAGAAGCATATCGACTGGCACGCTGCATGCAGTTGTGACGCCTAATCCGAGGACAAATGCAAATGCTCCGGAGAGCAGAACTGAAGTCGCCAGCCAAAAGCGGGAGCCCAGATGACGCATCGCCCGGAATAGGGAGACAAGGGTCATATTCAATGCGAGATATCCCAGCGCAATAATTACCAGATCGACCGTCTCTGCATGCTTGGCCCGATGGAGAAATGACATCCATGAGCTCCCCAGCCAGCGTCCAAGGGAAATGCGACGGTCTTCGCGGTGGGAACCTTTGATCGCCCATGTAGCATCCTGGCCCTCAGATACAGATTCGACGGCTTGTATAAAGCTTCCTAGCTTCGTGTAGGGAACTTGGAAAGCCAGCAAGAGTTCATTGGACAGGGATGTGAACCAGGTGGGGGTTTGTGTGATGGGTTCTGCGCCGACGGACTCGGGCAGCATGTCCGCTAGATATGGGAGGCTGCTATCGGTGGGTGGATTGGGAAACCCCAGAGTGACAAGGGCCCAGTGGTGTTCGACCTAGTAGAAACAAGCAAGAACGGTATAGGTTAGCACTGATATGATTGATAGAGCAGGGAATCTCTACTTCTCCATGACCGGCTGCCTCAGGAGTATCATCCACATGCCACTTCCACGAGCTCGTCTCCCCAAGGTGAAGGCTGCGGCTGCCCCAAAGGAATGATCGGACGTCCAATTGGCCTGCATTAGTCTTCAGCCCAGGTTCCACGCTGGCTGCCAGGTAACTCGCTTCCAAAACATTGAGATATGCGGTCGCAGCCACGAGGGCCGCAACTATCAGGGTGTAGATGGGGTGCCGACAAGCTTGACCGACCACGGCGCGCAATCCTTTCGTCACTTGATGCTGCAGCCAGCCCGGCCTCGAGCCTACCGTCACCGAGGCCATGGTGGTAGAAGCTGTCCACTCAGAGATTGTTGATCAGGGAAGCCAATTAGAAGGATCGAAATATTCCATGTCCCTGCCAAAAGAGCGGAGGCGCGTAGGGACGTGCAGACAGATCTGCACAATTAGAAAGTGGCTGAGAAGAGGATAGAGGGTCGGAATGATTTTCTTTTCTTTGAGGCTGAGCTGGAGCAGTCGGCGTGCTTTAATTTGTACGTCGTGACGCTCCGGCCGAAACATAAGCACTAGCGATTCCTTATCACTGATTGGCCTATCGGATGCAGATCCACCAACAGGCCCCTTTTGGAATGGTGGAGTGGGACCATGGACCGCCAGGCACTAGTTCCGACGTAGTTTAGCTCTACGATCTATGCCCCATGGGATAAATGAAATATTTATGCTTATTTACTCCGTACTTCGTTACTCAATATGCATGGTTTGCATGGACTCCGTGTGCAGAGTAACAACAATTAATATAGCTAAAGTATGGCTAAGGGGAATTCAGAATCATGCTGAAGGTACCTCTTTCCTTCACCCAATCAACCTCAGCAATGGCATCATCAGAATGAAATGTCTGACTCCCCAAAATGGTTCAGCTTAAATCCACTCCATCGTCACTGTGCGGTGGAGCTCCGAGAGAGCTTAGTGGGACGGTCGCGCTTCGCATTCATCTTATATACTCTTGACGTCCCCCATGTATGAGGATAGCTATACAGCCCACACTATCGTGGAAGGGTATCCTGTTAAGCTTGCATGTGACACTAGAAGACATGCAAACACTCAAGACATTTCTCTTCCCCAAGGAATACAAATATATTCATCCCAGCTCTAATGATGCAGCATTCTCTCAATATTAAGATTGTCATCCAAAGCGAGTCTCTCCTCTTCACAAAGTCCTCACGAGCTAAGATGGTGAGGAATATGCGAGAGGAAAGGCCTAGTGTAAGCAGAAGCCGCCACCGCTGCAGATCATGGCACTCATCGCTCTCCTGCAAGTCCACGTATTCACATATCCGTGGAGTAACCGGCATTGCTTGGTTCGTGAGGCACCGAGTTCTTCTATTTGAAAGCATAGGGTATATATTTGACTATCGCTGCAGTCTCATGTTATTGCCTCTTTGATAGCTTGGCGTCGTGAGGCAAAGTGACAACAGTGAATTTGGCCTTGAAGGACAGACCTTCAGATCTTGTCTAGATCGTGCATGTTGCTTTTCCATCTTCGTGTATAGACTCCGCCTCTTACATTCAATTTGTTCTTCCTAGGGCTTTCATACTCCGACCGCGTGCTCACAATTCCATTGAATTATTCCTGCTTGGTATGTGGCGGATTTATATACTGGATTGAATCACGGTTGTTGTAGTGACACGTGGTATTGAGTGTGGCCCGTTCGGCGATAGGGCCATTCACGAAGGATGATCTTGGCTGGAGAAAGAAAAAGAGCTATCTACTTCTGGGGCCAGGAGACCCTTTTATTCCCGTCTACTTCGCGCAGAGCTGGACATTTTCCTATTCTTGGATACCTCTTCCGCGGATCCTTCCAGGCAGGTACTCTCCTCATTCACGCAGTCTACCAACTCCCAAGTCGGTTAGGTTGATGACAACCTGCCAACCCCAACGTTCTGGTGGTATGTATCTGGGACCTGCCTGCGAAATGGGGGTTGGTTCAGTCATAGTATCCTCACATCCCAGGGTAACATTTTCTATTTAACAGCCACCGTCTACTAATAGAACTCAGCCCAAGATACTTGGGTCAGAAAACCAGATCTGAGCGAGAAACCCAGCGATACCATCTACGATTACATTTGCAACGAAACAGGTCAAGACGCTGACTCTCTCGGAGCTCTTCGTAGCTATCCAGGCTTCCCCACCCCAACACTTCTTCAGTATCCAATCGGCTGTTACAAACCGCCAAGAAGTAGGTCTATCATGAGTTTCCCCGATACTCTCAGGGAGGCCATCGCACGCAGGCTTCCCAATCCCGAAAGGCGACACGAATTTACATTCATTCTGAATTGGGATCCATGTTCATTTCCTCGACTACGAGGTTACGGGCAAGGTCATGAAAGGTCACTAGGAGAATTCACTACCATCACTGGAGAAGAAACCGCTGCCATAGTCATGACAGCTGAGAGATACCTGAAAAGCCAGTGGCCTGTCTTTGGCCCGGCTCTACTGGAATTCATGAAACAAGTCGTTTCTGTGGAGCCTCAAAGGCGAAATCCCGGTAGGTAACCGGCATTGAAATGGGCGCCAGACACTAACTTTACCGTAGTACGATGGTCGACCGGGAACACCGGGATAGTCGGATACAAGCACGAGGGTGACTTTCACGTTGAAGTCATAGGGACCCCAGGGGATATCATGCGGGTCGGAGAGCCACTCGTGTGGCTCGCTGCTGCTTTCCGCTCAACGCCACCCGGGTTCAATGTCATGACAGTGACGCCAGTTTTCAGTGACAGGGGCTTTCTGGAAAGGGCATTCAGACCGCTTCCTGCCTTAGATTGTGCAATTGGCTTCGGCATTAAACCTGTTGATCAAGCAAACCATCCGGATGCTGCATGGTGGCATCGACTGTTCCCAGATACAGTGGTAGTCAAGGGGTACCCCGTTCGGCGAAGGATACACTCGGTACTCCGTACAGGTCTGGAGATCGATCTCCTTACTATGATCAACCAGCTAGGAATAAACAGTACCACTATGCGTAACAACAGAATCTTTATTGAGGGAACTACTGCACAAACGCTGGTTGCATCCCATGTCCATTATGCCGATAATGATTATCCCGATGATGATAATTTCGTCGTTTGGTGCTTATGCACCATGGAAGATGGGACTCAGGTCCCAGTTAACGACACCAGGATCCCCGTTTCTCCATATCGTATCAGCTTCGATATTGTGAAAAATAGAGCTACTCGACATATTATTGAACAGCATTTGGAGCTCAAACCTATTGCTAATTAGGAATCTTTCCTTATCCCAAGCTATCTTCTGTCAGTGACCGTCTTCAGGATCTGCCGAGGCAGGTGATTCGGTTGATAGATTGTGCCTGGAACGTCCTCAAGAAAACTGCAATTCGAACAACTTCTCTTTATCCCAGGCTGAGTTATTACATTCAATCAGACAGCAGCATCCGGCAAAAAGGGCAACCAGTGCACATCTCTCGTTGGAACTCACAGAGCGATACTTGAGGCTTTGCCATGTGGTACGTTGGGACGGTAGATTGAAGAGCAATCTGTTGCGTTGTGCTTTTTCGATAAATTGAAATAAATCATCTCTGGTATGCCTTGATTTGGAGCCGGAGAACTCAAGTATACGCATAGTCCGTGCCGGTAGCCCCGAGCTCCTGGAAAAAATAACATGCATACCAACTGTGAAGTCAACAGGATGAATCAAGCACAACCCCATCTTCTGGGTACATAGCCCCGTCAAGACCTTGAGAATGAGACCATAATAGCCAGTGTACGAAAAAAGAGGTATGCGTCATCAAACACAAACAATTATCAGCGAACAGTTATCACCCATGATAAATCCCAGCCAGACACAATACCACAATAACAACCCCTCAATACTTCTACCACCAAGTCCTACCCACAATAAACCAAAACAAACCGTCAACTTAAGCTTCATCACGTGTCATCACCTGACCGCCGCACTCCCAACCCAACCTATCCCCAATCCGTCCACAAAGGTCACGTGCCAATCTCTCTCCTCCAAACTTCTCCGCCGCACCTCCGCTCCGCACCTCGACAACGAAACCCAGGCTATCCAAACCCCCTCTCCCTCCCCAACCTCAATCCCTCTACTCAAGCCATCAAAATGGCCAAGAAAGGTGAGTCTAGCGCCCATCCCCTTCCCCTCCCCTTCTCCCCTCCTCATCCTCACCCTCATCCTCCCCGCGCGTACCAAAATCTTCCCTCCCGGCCGGAAAACACCCAACCAACCAACTAAACTAAACTAACCACGCAACCTTTCAACGAAAACAGTCAAGTCCCGTACTATCTCCGTGCGCCTCATCTCCATGGCCATGACCGGATACTTCCGCACGATGATCAGACCCCGTACCCACCGTCCGCTCAGCATGCTCAAGTACGACCCCGTGGTGAAGAAGAAGGTGCTGTTTTTGGAGGCGACCAAGGGTGGAAGGAATCGGTGATTTTGTTCATCCTTGCTTGGGGGGGTGTTATTGCGCCTTCAGCTTTTACAATTTTTCTTGCGCGCGTGGGCAGACGGTGGTATATTTGAGGAGGAGCGGATCGCAGACAATCGGGGACGATAGCTACGCTACGCTACATCACGGCTCTTTTGTGGTTCGGGCGAAGAGGAAGCGCAAGATACCGCCGACGAGAGCTCGAAGGCACCCCGGCGCGGGTTATTCTATCGATATGAAACGATCATGTACATTAGACGGTGCATTGGCCCGGATACTTGTGGATGGCTTCTGATGAAGGTCAGGGCTGTGCATCTATTTTGGTGTTGTATTTTGGCGTTTAGAGCAGTACAATCTGGGTCAATCAATCTTCGTTATATTATATACTTGTGGTTTTGGGTTGGTTTGGTAACAATTGGATAAAGTGGGGACTGACAGGAGATATCATCCCTTCGCACATTTTTCAACTATAAGAGAGAAGAACACAGATACGGTCAAATGGAGAATGAAATGAAGCAGAAACTGTCTCACGAACATCCTATCAATGGTGCACTTATGTCATCCGACGACACCGTTCAATGGCTTACGTTCCACGGTTGAAACGAGCGTTGTAATGATCCCCTATCAGACTTAGTGTCAATCCACGTGCTATATGAGCAGCTCACCTCTTGTTCTTCGTGTACCCCTTCCACCTCGAGCAGGCCACTTTTGGCTATTGCTCTGGCTTGCATTCATCGAAGGGGGTCGGCTGCTTCCCGAAGCAAGCTCCGTTGGGCTCGACTTGCGTTCGAAGTACTCAGTCACCGGCTTAGTCTGCGGTCTCTGAGCAGGAGGGTCTATCGAAGCTTTTGTTCGTTTGTTTCCATTACGGGTGGTCGCAGCATGACTGTCTCCGTCCGCTATCTCACCCGCAGAAAGACGAGCAGCTTGTTCTGTAGCTTTTGCTGCACCTCGTGACACCGAATGTCGAGCCCGGGAATATGTCCGCCGATTGACACGTGCCGGTTTGTCCTCGATCAGCGATATGCTCTGTCCTTTGCTCGGAGCGTCATTGTTCTTGGTCTCTGGCAGTTTGCGTTTCAGGCCCGCAGATGTTGGACTTTGTGTCTCAAAAGTGACAACCTTCACCTTCGCTGTGTTCGCTTTGCTGCTGTCTTTATTTCCAGACACCTGCTCCCCCTTCACCTCTGGTTGGGAACTCGGCTGTGGCACTGAGGCTTTGGCTGCGACGGCAGCTTCGTCAACTGCCGTTCCAGGAGCATGCATCCGTGGGACCTTTGCCTCTTGTTCCATAGGTTTTGTCGCTTGGGTCTCATCCGATTTGCTGGTCGTATCACATTCTGTGATGACCTTGTTTCCTGGCGTGAGCATTAACATAGCTGCCAGCTCATCCTGATCATTTCCAAACACTGAGCTATCCATCGGCGAAGATTGTTGGCGAATGCTCGAAAATGGCACAATATTGGGGCTCTGCACCGAGCACAGACGGTCTTTATTTGCCATGCTATTCTCCCCCGACTTGACCTCTCGTGGAAAAGGAGAGGAGATTATGCTTGCCTGGATACTCTGTGCTCTGTAAATTACTTCTGTAGCCTTGTACAACTCTTGCCCTAGGCTCATGATGTTCTTTTGTGGTGTCGAATTCCCGACATTCGAGCAACTGACGTCCTTCTTTCCACTCGGGGATGTATTCAATTGAGGGTCGGTAGGCCTGTTCTGGGCCGTGCGTAGAGTAGTCTCCAGGGTGCTGCATACCTCTGTGAATGATTGATCAGGCGTAGAGAGACCCACTCGGTCGAGTATTTCTTTGATCTTGTTCATCCCATCCTCCGAATCCTGGACTCTCTTCAGTAATGCACCCATCTCTTCTTTGGTCTTCTGTTGGCTGCATTCGAGGTCGGACTTTTCTGACATCGTAGCAGTAAGCTTCTCCTGGATAAGGGCACATTTTTCTTCCCTTTTCTGAAAGTCCATATGAAGTGCTTCATACTTCGCTTGAAGATCCTCCGACAATTTGTGGCTTTCCTTGCTGATTCGAGAACGTTCATCTTCGAGAATCGTTATTCGACTAGTGGCTTTCTCGATCTCATGGCAGAGCGAGGCCTGCTGGGTTACGCCGAGGGACTCCAACTCCGTAAGTCTTGCTACTTCCCTTTCTTGGTCCTCCAGTTTAGCTACATCCTCTGAAGCGCGGCATTTGAGGTCTTCAATGTCCTTTTCTTTTGATGCGAGCTATAATGGTCAGCATTGCCTTGGTGACAGGACCATGACCGCATACAATGAGCTGCATCTCATCCTCACGCTCCTTCATCCTGTCTTCTCTCTCCACCTACTTGACATTAGAATGCTTCTACTTTCAAGTCGTGTTTAGTCTCTTACCAGCGCTAGTCGAGCCTCGGCCAGTTGCGTTGAAACCCTCTCCATATTCCTCTCAACGTCGACCTTCTCGCGCAAGAGGTCGTGGAGTTGTTGGTCGTATCTCGCTCGACCTTGTTCTCGGGACACAACACTCGCTCGATTGAGCTCCTCACGGACCCTTGTCTCGACAGACTTGACTTCGTCCCTTAATGCAACTGCTTCCAATTCGAATCCACGTGCGCGGGCCTCAGAATCCTCCGCCTTTGAGGATGTTTCCGACAGTGACATTTTCATCGCTTCAGTCTCCAGCTCCTTGACTTTTAGTGCTTCTTGAGCCACCTTGAGGCTTTCCGACAAATGCTCAATATTATCTTTCATTTCGTCAATTCTCATTTCGTAACGGCAAGTCTCTTCTCTCGAAAGTTCGATCTGCTGTGGAATTTGTACCTCCGCCAGTCTTATCCCTAGGGCGTTCATTTGATCAGCAAGGCCGATTTCCTTGGCTTCTAACTCCTGCATCGAGCAAGCGATCTTATCGGTGGTCTTTGTGAATGCTTCGAGCGTTCTCTGCAGGCTTTCATAGTTTTCTGAACTCGCAGAAAGCCTTTTCGACAGGTTGGAGTCGCTGGCAATATGCTTCTCGATGACTATAATCTGCTCTTTCAGACTTTGAGTCAGGCTTGCATTTGCCTCGGCCCTATTGCCAACATCTGCATCTAGCTGCAGCATCATCGAGTTCATACTAACGTACCATTAGTGTCTTATAACAGTCAAGTCACGCTACCCGAGCACCCAAGGCTTACCGAGATGCAAAACTTTGAATGATATCTTTGCAGTCGTGTGCGTTCTTCTCGTCACTTGAAGATCTCTCCGAGATTTCTCTAAGCGAAGCCAGACACTCAATGAGATCAGGACATAGATTCTGCTGAATTATCTTGAGGGAAGCATCATGTTGGTGCCCCAAGCCTTTGAATGCAGTGTCGAGATTCTTCATCATCTCGTGTTGGTGCGACATGATCTGGCCCAGCCTATTTGTCTGGGTCCGGGAGCAATCTTGGATATACAATTCAAGGAGCTTGGACCTTTTCTTCTCATCGGAGAGCTGGTTTAGAAGATAGTTGGCTCTGCTCTGCGCATTCCTGAGATCCTGTCTGAGCAAATTAAGTTGGCCCTCCACATTTAGCAGTCGGTCTCGCCTTTTATCAACACTGGCTGAAGCTTCGGCTAAATGTGCTCTTGCTTCGCTGATGTTGGTGCTTATCTCGTCCCGCTCAGTGAGCAATTCTTTCCTTGATGCCTTCAGTTGAATAGCTTCACCGCGGAGATTCTGGAAGTCGCATCCAAGTTCATTCAAGAAGCCCTTAAACTTCGTGAGCTTCGATCTCCATCCTCCTAGTCGAGACTCGCAGACTTTTAGCTCAGAGGCTTGCTTCTGAATTTGCTTGTTAGACAGGTCTAGCTGGCTTTTCAGTCCATCATTTTCTTCTGCCACCTTCATGACTTCGGCCTCCATTTGCTCTCGGAGGTGGAAAGCAGCCATTGCACTTTCCTCACGATCCTTGATACGGTCGATCAATAATTGGAACAGATCTTCCTCCGACAGCTTAGATCCTCCATTTTCAGAGCCCATAATGGATGTATTTTTAGTGTTTGGGGCTTGACTTCTGTCTAAACCGTGGCGCTTTCCGACTTTGGCTTTATGCGTTGTAGGGGCCAGTATATGTTTTTCAAGCGCCTTGTTTTGCTCACTGTGCCGATTGAGCACCATTGAGGATTCAACAGGATTAGTTGTGGTCAAGCGTTTTTTACCCTCCTTAGTCGCTCCGGTACGTCCAGCAATCTGTTTTCTGATTAGCACGCTTGGGAAAAGAAGGTGAGCAGTATATAGCCTGCCTTCTCTTTCGACAAATGAATCGTTTTCTTAGCTAGAATGCTACATTAGTATCTGTAAGTGCTTCTGTATTGGAACACATACGCAGTACTGCGTTCTCCGGGGGCATGATTCGGGCGTTGGCTAGGGACAATTGGTCATCTTGTGGCGCTGGTCTAGCCGCAGGACGTGAGGCAAGAAATCTTTGTTCGGCGTCCAATGTCGTATTCCGCGTATCTGGAGAGATGAGTTGTGGCTTTTGCGTTTCTGGCGACCGGTTCTGCAACGCTGCCTTCTGAGTGCCAGTGCCAGACCCAGCATTCTCTGGATACGAAGAACTGCGCATCCCAACGAACATTAGCATAGCTCCAGACCCGTCCGCTCTGCTTACATTTCATGGTTTCTTTTATCCTGTTGGTTCAAGGATAGGTTCGTTCCACGATCGAGGGGAGCATCAGTTTTGTGAGCCTTGGTGCCTAATGGCGAGCGCCTTGCTGGCTGAAGGGAGAACGAATTCGGACCCTGCGTGGGCCTTCCGAAGCAGAAAGCTGTCGTGTCAATCCCTGAACTTTTAGGACGTTCCATAAGTAGTGGAGACACCGGTCTCTGTCTTTCTATGCGGGGTGTTTCTTTGCTTTCCTCTAGAGCCATGATCGCCTTGAGCTTCGGAGAAACGGGGTCATTGTCGTCTGCCATGTGTAGAAGCAACAGCTCCTCCACTTCGTCATAGCTGCTCGCATCGGTACCTTTCGGAACGTCGGGACAGGGTAGGTCCTCCACAGCTGATGGTGGCATTTGTTCGTCCTGCGTCTCGGAGCTACTGTAAATTCCGAAGATTCATCAGTCTCAGGCTTCAGTAATGGGACTAAAACAGGGGGAAAGGACACTGAAGGTAAGGGGCGGCTAGCACCGCAAGGCTGGGCTTTCAGAAGTGCTGAAGAAGGACAATTGTGTGCGTCGATACTTATCGTTTCGTTTGCGCACACAACCATCTTTTTTTCCGGCTTTCATTCTTCTTTGTGGCGCGCTGATAGTCAACCTCTGAAAGTACGAAAGAGAACGAGAAACCCGCAAGTGTCCCCAGTGGAGATTGGATCTCGTGACTGCAATATTTGTCGCTGCCATTTTGGGGAATGTACCGGTCTAGGTCCAACCACCGGGGCAATGCTGATTCTTCAAGCAGCGGTCCGTAATAATTCTAAGTAGACCTACTCCGTAATGAATCCATTCTTTCCGAGTTCTCACTCGTTTTATTATGGTTATGCTCAAGTCCCGAATAACTGCGATTAGTCGTTGAAAGGCTCGAGCGACCACGGCATGAAAAGCATCGGAACCCATATGGGGTCAGCTGGTGTCCGCGGTCAGACTAGATCTATCTTCATTTTTACGAGCAATATAAACAACCAACACAGGCTAATGTTTCCTCTACAAACTGACAATTGCTACTGCCAGACATCGCAGTGTTACGCATTCGATCCAATCAGGGTTTTCTCTGCCCTACTTCCGCGTCTGCACGGAGTGATATCGCCAGCATAATAGGCCCCAGGTAGCTCATGTGTGTCGCATCCAATGTATTCCAGGGACCGAATTGGTGCATAGTCATAAAAGACTTGGACTCACTGCGATGATCTTTGTCTTCCAAATATCTGATGTAGTCGCCATCATACTGGGCAACTGTCAGAAAAATCTCGTGCCGGTCTTGCGAGACATGAATACGCCTGTTTCTCAGTTAGAATTGGCGTTACTTTGTAGTAGACACTGTTCGACGGAGTCATACACTTTCTTGGGTGCATCTGGCTTTTCGCCATCGCTTTTGATCCAAGCCACCATTTGGGCGCTCTCCTGCATTTGAATCAAATTTGATTTCTTTGATCGTGTGACCGGTTTCACCTCGATAATGGCCTGGGCATTGCCGTGACGGTCATCAAGATATCCATCGGTTCTTGCTTCGAAAGTAGCATCGTCAAAAACAGCTTTGAAAACCTTCCTGTGCAAAGTCCAATTGTTGGCGAGCTTGAAGGGTAGCGTCAGAGCATTCAGGAAGATTATTAAGGCGCAATTCACGATTTGCTCATCCTTTGTCGGAGGGTATAGCACGTTCTCCAGTTCTTTGGGAGCAGGTGTTATCTCCCGGAATGGACTTGGAGTCTCTGGGAGCGGAGTTTCTGAAATATCGAAAGGATCATCAAGACGAATATCTTCAACGTTCAGTGTCTCAGAAATCTTGTTTGATTTGGAGGGTGTCTCCAAGTGCATCTCAGCAAGCTGCCGACCGAGTTCACGCGAGCGTGTTCGATGTGCGATAGGGGTTGTAAGAGTCAGTGGATCGGTTTTATCTTTGGTGTTTGCAACCTCTAGCTGGTAATGCCGGGCAACTGTAAAGTTTCCCTCTCCACTGTCCGACAGTGCGAATCGTTGGCAGTATGTATCCCACGATTTATAGGTCTTTAGCATCGTCGTCGCCTTCATGATCCACTCATTGAAGTTAGGCAGCATTTTCGGCAGATCTTCTGTCCGGCGCGACACCCAGAGAACTTGCAGGAGCAGGAACTGCTTATATTCAAATTTCGAGGCAGAGGCCAGTTCTGCGCTGTGTACGGTCTGGCCTGTGAGGCCCATCTCAGCTATGGCATGCTCCCAGATCTCCACATCCTCAGGCAGTGTGGTTGGAGTGCTAGGCATGGTGATTGCGGATACAGTCAACGAAACTATTGAAGGAAAATGAACGTATTCAACCCTAACATAAGAAAACTGATTGGGATAGGGAATACGCAACTCAGGGAGGGTTGCGCTGGCTACCTTAGTGCCTATATACCACTGTGTCCCAGCGCCTCGGTATGATGGTCCAGTCACAGTTGTTTCAGTCTATATCCCAGGGGAAGTCTGAGCGCCAACCTGGCGAATCGGGGGTTGTTGACATGATGCTATTTTGGAATAACACGCTATAAACGTTACATGACAGGGCAGGGGGGAAGTGAGACGATAGGAGACTGATGATCGCACGAGAGTCGTCCATGCGCATCCGATATGAGCGCTGAGAAGATAAAAATAGTTCGATAGATGATAATCCACTGGTGATAGGCTCTGGTGGGCCTCCGCGGCGCTTACTAGTGGTAGTATGTGAGGTCCACGGTATCCGCGTCCACCGCTCTCTGCTCTCATTGGCAGTTACCGGGCAACCAATGTTATGCCGGAACCAATTCGTCACAACCTACTCCGTACCGTGGACTGAATTCCCTCCCACCACTCTCGAAAACATAAGACGGCGCCAAATCCCCATTCTTTATCCACCTATCGACCTTGTTTTTATTTGAACCAGGCCCTTGGTCTCTATCAAATCATAAAGCATCTTCTTTCCGTTACCCATAGCCATGTCGCGCATTGTCGAATCTCCCGCCCACCGCCAGGTGCGTTCGACGTTGACGAACTTGGCGCGGAAAGTCAACGGCCTTGGACTTGATGAACTCGACCTGCAGCAACTAAAAAATCTCAATATCCGTGTTGATCATCTAACGCCAGACGATACATCGCCACAGAAACCGTCTTACTTCGCGTCCTATCCAGATCACTTGGTTCCAGAACCCAAAGCCGATGACGTTCGGGGACCCTACAATGGTGTCGATGATGAAACGGAATATTCTTTAACCCGTCCCGCCGATCGCGCCTACGTGATGAACATTTACCTTTCGTCTTACATGTCCTACTATGATTTCAATGCCAAAGAGGAGAGGGCCCCTTGGATTTCAAGATGGTAAGTAATTCACCACGTAATTCAAGACTGCTATCCACTAATATTTATGTAGTGTTGGAGATTCCGCATTCGAGAACTCAGGCTTGTATAAACACGATCAGCCCGAGTTCGGGTGCTATCATATCACAGAAATGAATGACCCTGCCTACCCGCATGTCAAAGCAGTCATGTACAACAATCTGGTTGCCACAGATTCCACAATCCTTTATGGCGAATTAATATCAATCCTCCGGATTATGCTGACGCAGCTTCGGAGGCAAAAATTTATTCACCAAATGGTCACACCGGTAACTGCGCCATTCCTGTCATTGATCCATTATCTCCCTTTCCAACACTGACATATATTACAGGTGTTGATATTCTCCCTCATGGGATTCAAAGCTCGAGTGATTGAAGCCTTTTTCCGCGATGGCACACTGGTCTTGCGCCCGACCAAGCTGTATGATTTCAGTCACGGTAATCACAATGCTTTCAAAATATTTGCCCAGTGGTATATAGGCAAGCCTATCGGGATAACCACCGAGGCTTCATAATACCCGCGCTGATTTGTTTCGAAACTCTCCGTTATCTGAGGTCGCCTCAACTGCGTACTAATTATTATCGTCCAATGGTCTCGGCAGATCATCTAGTTCTCTATTTCATTTCTATTACTCGAGCACCTGATTCGGGTGGGTTGGGGCACGGCGTCTATTGCTTCGATTTTTTCGTCCTCTGTTCTTTGATGGCATGATGCTTTGGAGTTTCGCTTTCGCGGGAGGGCTCGCTTTGACGACGCGCTTTCTCGTTGTGTAAGGGTATTCAATACAAGGGTCGGACTAGTCAACTACACTATTGGTTTATGTCTTACGGATAGTAATAAGAAAATAAGTCCATTCTCATCCGGGGCTCATCTTTGCTGCGTGCTTGGTGCAGATGTACGGCGCCAATAGAAGAAGACTTGATATAACATTCACCCCCTTAATCGTAGGCTATGCCCTCTGACCTAGCTTTCGCTCATTCATTTTATTTTGCAAACTTTTAACTTCAACCGACAGTGCACGAAAGACCCTTGTATCCGCTCAATAATAGCATATATCGATTATCGCGGGTCGTTGTGAATCTGCGAATCATGAGCACGCTTCGTCATAACAAGCCGCTAAGCGCCATGTTCTCTTATCAGTAAACAAAAAGAAAATATATATTTATTTTTCTTTTCAAGTCTCCACTTATTTGATAGCTACCCCCATATCACCTTTCGGCAGTGCAGACGAAGAACGGTGATTATTCGTCGAAAAAGCCCGGCAGCCCGACGCAGCCTCACTTGGGTCGGAGCAACTGCATGCAAAGCATTTGAAGAGATATGGAGTCAGGTGGTGTCGGCGGTCCGGCCATCCTTACGATTGGACCCTCTTCGGAGGCTTTGCGGGAGATGGTGTTGCAGTTGGCGCCGACATCCCGCTTTCCCGAGTTTCAGGTCTCTGATTTGACGTAGTGTTTCACCTTCAAACCAGTGAAACTGCACAATCCCGGGCCGATGGGACGACAAAACGCTCCAGCCCATCTTCAGGACTTGGGCTGTCGTCATCAAGCCTATCACAACCAGACTGCCTAGTGTTGCATACCCCGACAGATTCTTCACGGATCGAAACCCCCAGTGACCCATCTGTCCTCAACATGTTATATCTCGAGTCCGTCTCCCCTGGCTGGGTCTTTCCCCCCTCCATTGTTTATTTCTATTTGATTGATAAGCGACACACTCACCTTGTTCATATCGAAACATATATTGACCCTTGAACTTTCTCCAATCGGCACCCATGTACTCAACATATCTGTTCTGGTTGACAGCCGTCGCGCTATTATCACCAGCCGTCGCACAGGGTATCCTGAATAGTGTCGACAATGAAGATGGCAATGGGGACTCAAATGCATCTGCAACAACACGAAACATTTCTTCCAAAGGGATGATAATCCTGTGTACGATAGTAGCCGTGGTCGTGCTCATTGGAGGTATGTCCTGGCGTGGCGACGCGTCCAAGCACATGAAGAGGTTGGATGAACAGGCGCTGACAATTTTGTCCTCCCAGTTCTATTCACTGCTGCTTTTATAACGGCGAAGAAAAGGCGATTGAGGGCACGCCAAACACTCTCCTTCACAGACTCTACTGACGGGTCCTTGGGTGTCAGAGCCCCGACAGGAAGAGGTCAAGACATACCCACAGGTCCCAAGCGCGGTCAAATGCAGCCAGATCTGGAGAAAAATGCTGGGGTTGATCAAGATCGATCGCACAGAGACTCGGACACGAGGCAAAGAGGATGGGGATCTTACTTTTCTTTCGGGCGCACATAATTGCGAGCGAATCAATCTCGTCTTCTAATTAAGTAATGGAGTCATGACTTTCTACCGGATCAGCAGCTTGGTGCGATGGCTTCTTTTTTTGCAGTCCTTGCGCGCTGGGTGATTTCCGCCCGATTTTTGTTTGCTGGATTCTTTCCGCTATTGTTTGGATGTGCATTTGGAGGTATACCCCGCATTTTACTGTCTTGGCTTTCAGTTCCACAATGGAGGTAGTAACAATGAATCAAGGAATGGCAATAATGATTGCGCCGATAGTTACACTGCCTGGCTGTACTACTCTGTGGGTGAGCAGCGAGCACCCCGGACGCCCGCTAAAGGAAAGCCTTGCCCAAGACGTGCCTAGTGGGGCGCCCGGGCCAATCAACCCCGCCAATTCCCCGGTCCACAGACGACGGCAAGTCTTTCCGTCTGGCAGTGGGCAACTCTATCCGTGTTGCTTCTACTCCATCCTGATCGTTCTCCGCTCCAATGCATGAGGAGTCCAGGAAACAGTATACACCTCCAGTGATGTGCGCAACTTTACAGGGGCAAAATCGAGCATGTTCAAACAAGGAAAATTTCCCCTTCAGTATGGATGGGCTGCAGGCAATGGACACCAAGGCCGGTGGGATTTATAAAGCCTCCAGATCTCCCCAACAAGATCTATTCCCATTCATCCCTCAATATCATCTCATACCGTTGAATTTGTGGTCAACTAACCTTTCTTGAGCTCTCGGTCCTCCTTTAAACCAACTTCTATCCACCATGCCTATCCAAAAGCTCAAAGTCGGTATGGCTGGCCTCGGCCGGATAGGCAAGGTCCATGTCAACAGCTTCCTGCATCAGACCCCTCGCGCCGATCTCGTCGCAGCCTTCTCTCCGGACCCGGCCGAGATTGCATGGGGCCGACAAAACCTGGAGCCCTATGGAGTCACATTATATGACGACTACGATAAGATGCTAGAACACCCCGGCTTGCAGGCCGTGGTCATCGGCACAGCCACTTCTGTACATGCCGAGGAAACAATGAAAGCCATTGACCACGACTTGCATGTTCTGTGTGAGAAGCCATTGTCCATTGATGTTGATGTGGTATGTCCCGACCTGTCTCCTGTGTCCGCGCCACTTGAACTTACTCTTTGGTAGTGTAAAGCTGTTGCTCAGAAGGCCAAGACCAAGCCGCATTTGAAGGTCATGTGTGGCTTCTCACGGCGGTTCGATGACTCTTACCGTGAAGTCTACGACAAAATCAGCCAGGGCCTGATTGGACGGCCCTCGATCGTGAGAAGCCAGACTTGTGACAAGTACGACCCATCCGGGTTCTATGTCGCTTATGCTGCCTGGTCGGGCGGTGTGTTCGTAGACATGTCCGTGCATGATATCGACCTCACCTTGTGGTTCATGGGTGAGGACTCGGTCCCCAAAAGCATCTCCGCCCATGGTATCACCGCTGTTCAGCCCGAGCTGAAGAAATACAAAGACTACGACAACGCAGTCGGCATTGTTGAGTTCCACAACGGCAAGATCGCCTACTACTACTGCTCGCGGATGATGCCCCATGGCCAGGAAGATACGACCGAGGTGATTGGCACGGAGGGGAAGTTGTCCGTCAACATCAACCCCCAACGGAATTTCGTGAACTATTACCACTCTGGGGGCATCACTCGCGAGGTCCCTGCGAACTTCCACGGGCGCTTCGGGGGCGCCTTTGTAAAGGAAGCGAATGAATTCACGGCCTGCTGCCTGGACAACACCCCACTGCCGCTCAAGTTATCCAATGCGGTCAAAGCGGTTGAGATTGGCGCTTATCTCCAGGAGGCGCTGGTGACGGGGAAGCAGATCCATTTTGACGAGATTGGCCGGAGGATCGAGAAGGCTCAGCTGTAGGAAGAAAACTCTGTGTTGTCATTATGCGGCTGTGTTTTTTTGCTATATTATTTCTCTATGGTGACCGATATGCTAGCATGCCAGCTACAGTATTTATTGCAGTATTGTAGTCGTATCATTGTACTCTGTCACTATGTAATTGGCGGAGGGCACTATTCCCGATTCGGGCATCCCCCGCATTCCGCAATCATCAATCATCGACCCGACGACTCCTGACATGATCCATCCTCCATCCTCTGAAATCTTTCCATGTTGAAACCGAATCACCACCGGATGAATGGCCGACGGTGCCGCCCGCTCCACTGCATCGTTAAGCGCCCTGGGGCCCGAGCGGGTTCCTGAGCGCCTGGCCGGGCTGCCACGCCAGCGCTGCTACCAATGACGAAATGCATAGCTGACGACAGCGCGTCCACGATCGACGCTCGCCAGCCAGGGGATTCTCCCCGTTTTCAGCCTTCTCTCGACTCCGCCTTCCCGTTTTCTTTATCATCCCATTCATGCCCCCCATGCTGTCGGTTAGTCTGGTCACTTTCGACTACCTCCGCGGCTGGATTTCCGGGACGTAGCTCAACATGTATCTCGACTTTTCCATCAGTAGCCTGTTCATTGGCTTGCTGGCTACCCTGGTGAACGCCGACTCTCCTCGCGAGCGAGACCTCGTCCCTCATCAGCCAGCGCTGCCTCCCTCCTACCCTCTGGCCGTCCGAAGCCCGTATCTCTCAACATGGATGCCCAGCGATCAGGTCGAGACGTTGCCGTATGCCGAACCCCAGTTCTGGGCGGGGCAGAGTCTCACCTGGTCGGTGATGGCGCGCGTCAGTGGCCGTACGTACAGTCTGATGGGTGTCAAGAACCCCGGCGAGAACATCCGTCCGGCCATTGTTCGAAGCGCTAAGTATACGGCGACTCATTCGATTTTCACCCTTTCGGCTGGCTCGACGATTTTTACCTTGGACTTTTTCTCGCCCATATCACCCTCAAACTATCTTCGACAGTCTCTCCCGTTTAGTAAGATCTCTGCCCCGCGATAACACACAATGACCTGGAAACTGACTGCTCTGGGTTGAAGGCTACTTGACCGTGTCTGTAGCGTATGCTGACTTTAAGAGGATTCAAATCTACTCCAGCATTGACGGCAGATGGACTGGGCGGCCGCAAAACACGACTCGTGGGTTTATCATCACCGGTTGTACTCACGTTTTCTCCTTGGGGGTGAACGATGGCATCCCATACTCGGAAGCCGACGACATGGCTACTTGGGGCGACGCCGTCTTCGCCTCTCGTCCATCAGACTCGTCAAGAGTATCTTTCTCATCGGGCAAACAAGGAGATGTGCGTTCCCAATTTGTGCAGAACGGGAAACTAGACGATAAGAACCCACCCTGGGTTCCCGGGGGAATTGTGGCATTGGCACATGATCTAGGAACGGTCGATCGGCTCAGAACCGTAACATTTGCAGTTGGACACGTGCGCGAAGAGTCCATCAATTACCTGGGCAAGCCCTATACTGGATTTTACCGATCTCAATACCCCGATACCCATCACGCGGTCTCCCACTTCCTAAAGGACTATCCCGCTGCGCACCACGAGTCCTGGGCCCTGGATATGGAAATGAACATCCAGGCCACAAAAGCGGGGGGTAAGAAGTACGCGGACATTGTCGCTCTGTCAGCTCGTCAGGCCTATGGAGGGATTGAAGTGACCATTCCGAACGATACACTTGACACCACCGACGTTCTGGCGTTCATCAAGGAGCTTTCCAGCGATGGAAACCTCAACACGGTAGATGTTATCATGCCCGCCTTCCCAATCTATTACACTCTAGATCCAGACTACATCCGACTCCTGCTTGAGCCGATGATGAGGTACCTGGCTGCTGGGCGCTGGCAAAAGCCATATGTGATCCATGACATGGGCAAGCATTACCCCAATGCCATCGGCCATGACAATCAGCAGGCCGAACCAATGCCCATTGAGGAATGTGGCAACCTGCTGGTGCTCGTTCTCGCCTATGTACGCGCAACGGGTGATACCCAATGGGCCGCCCAGTACACGGACCTGTTGCAGGGCTATGCGGACTATTTGGTTGACAATGGCGTCGACATCACGGAGCAGCTGTCCTCCAACGATGCGGCTGGCGCTCTTGCCAATGAGACCAACCTTGCCATCAAGGCCGCCGTCGGGATCAAGGCGTTTGGCGAACTCACCGGACGCGCTGAGTACTCTCGGATTGGGCAAGCACGAGCAGATCTGTTCTTCACCCAGGGCCGGGGGACGGACGAGGACAAGACCCACTTTGTGCTGCAATATCCCGACAAGCCTGCCTCCTGGAAGATCCCTTACAATCTCTACCCCGACGTGCTGTTGGATCTGCAAACCTTCCCCAAAGCGGCATATGAAATGGGGAGCTCGTTCTTCAAATCGGTCCGGGCCGAGTATGGAGTCCCGTTAGATAATCGGCAGGACTGGGCCAAGTCGGACTGGAACATGTGGTTGGCGGGCACCTTTGACCCCAGCACCCGCGCCGAGTTTGTGGATGATCTATGGGCCTTCATGACCAACGGCAAACACAACTGGCCGTTCTCCGATCGCTACGTTGCCACCTCTGCCAAGGGCAGAAGCCCGGGGGTGCCTGTCCTGTGTCGAGCCCGGCCAACTGTGGGAGGGCATTTTGCTCTGATGGCACTGCAAGGACCCAAGTCCCTCCAGAGGGCGGTATCCAGGAACCTCGCGAAAGAAAGAGTTTACCTTTTAGACAGTAACGGCCCGGGGATCGTTATAAGGCCGGTGGAGGAGCTTTAATGGTAGTTCAGAATACATGCATGGCCTGTGAATGAATGAATGTAGTTGGTTGAATGAGGTGATCTTGATTGCGGAGCCTTCCTGTTCTGGCCCCATTGTAGTGTTACTCAAGCTTAGAGTGGATTGCAGCACGGCAGTGACGGGCAGTGCCCATTCATCCTTATTCACGCACCGGATGTTGACTGGGATGTGATGGATGGTTGGGCTGGGGAGCCAGTGAGTTGTCCCTTGCGGCCGGGAGCTGCCCCTGGGGCTTACATAAGCGGTACCTTCACTTCGGCTGGAGCAACACTCAGGCTCGCTTTCGCCGTGTTCCAAACCGCCTCGTCGTGCTTGCTTTCACTCCTCCCCCCAGTCCTCTTCTTCTTCGCCTCCCTTTTCTCCCGCCCTTCTCTTTGCCGTTTTCTTCTTGCATCATCCTACTGTCCTTGACCTCTTCTTTCTTACCGTATCGACTACCTCATCCGCTTCCCTCATGGCTTCTGTAAGTGCTCTCTGCTTTCTGCCCGGGACAGCTGTTGGCTGTCCAACGTCATGCCCCCCTCCCTCGCAATCCACGCGTTCGACGATCCTCCTACGCGCAAAGATAAGAATTTAAGTTCCCCCCTGCTGACCCGTGCTCTTCATCTAGCCCCGTCCACACAACTTCGGTCCCCAAGGCTATCCCCTCCCCAACGGTGCCGTTCCCTCGGGCCCTGTCCCCGGCGCCGCCCCTCTCCTCCCAAACAATGGTCGAATCATTCAGAATGGCCCCGTCAGAGTGCTGTGCATTGCGGACGTGCGAGGTATGTGCTCCGGATCTCGTCCCCGGGGGGCGAACCTCGGATTGGTAGACCCCATTGAGCTGACTGGGGATTTCTGTTTTGCTTTTTCCGTGGCGCAGGTAATCTGAAGTCTTTGAATGAACTGGCCAGGCAGGCTCGTGCAGACCATATTATCCACACGGGTGACTTTGGTTTCTACGATGACACCTCTCTCGAGCGCATTGCCGACAAGTCAGTATTGCCCCCGACCCATGACGCTAGCTTTTATGCAGGATAACATGTGATTGGATCGACTGACTCAAATCGGGATTCCAAATATAGGACCCTCAAGCACGTGGCCCAGTACTCGCCTCTGCTACCCGAGAATGTGAAGCGGACTATCGCCCAAACTCCTCCCCAGCAGTCCATCAAGCAACGATTCACCCCCGACCAGCTTCCCCTCTCAGAGCTTCCCATGCTGCTGGACAAGCGCCTCACTCTTGATGTGCCAGTCTACACCGTGTGGGGTGCCTGTGAGGATGTCCGTGTGTTGGAAAAATTCCGTTCGGGGGAGTACAAGGTTGACAAGCTACACATCATTGATGAAGCCAATTCGCGACTACTCGACATTGGTGGCGTCAAGCTCCGTCTCCTGGGTCTGGGAGGAGCCGTGGTCATGCACAAGCTCTTCGACAATGGCGAGGGCAAGACTACGATTGCCGGTGGCCAAGGCACCATGTGGACAACCCTGCTGCAGATGGGAGAGTTGATTGACACAGCAAACCGTGTATACGACCCCTCAGAGACCCGGATCTTCGTCACGCATGCGTCACCTGCCCGGGAGGGTATGCTGAACCAGCTGTCCGTCACCCTCAAGGCTGATTTCTCCATCTCCGCCGGCCTGCACTTCCGCTATGGCTCGTCCTACAACGAATTCTCTGTGAACCCTTCGCTGGACCACTACCGGGGCAAGCTCGCCGCCTCGAAGGCGTCGTTCAATGACGTGTGGGAGACCGTCCGGGGTGAGGTCGAGGCCGCCATTTCGCAGAACGAGGCCCAGAAGACTCTGTTGGACAACGCTCTGGAGGTAGTGAACCGGATGCCCACTGTCGCTAACGGTGGCAATCCGTTCGGTGGACCCGCTGCCCCCGGAAACGCCGCTGGCCAGGTCGACGAAAGCGCCTTCAAGAACATGTGGAACTTCAACTTGGCCGATGCAGCGTTTGGCTTCCTGGTTCTTGAGATTGAGGCGGGCCGCATCGCGACTGAAATGCGCGCCCAAGGATTCAACTTCGCCCACCGTACCGGCAAGCCCCAGCCTGGTGCCTCGGCCCAGGCCGCCCCAGTGCCCACTGCCGCCGCCGTCAACATCCCCTCCCCTCGCGTTCCCAGTGCTGCTCCCCAGTTCGGTCAGGCCCAGCCTGTTGCCCCCCGTACGGCCCTCCCCCAGCAGCAGCAACCTTCGGCACAGCAGTCCGCGCAGGCCAAGGCTGCTCCCGCTGCCGCTCCCGCTCGCACATCCCCCGTTCCCGTGATCCCGAAGCCTGCCACCCCGCAGCCTGCTAGCGGCCCTGCTGCGCAGCCTGCCGCGGCATCCCCGGAGAGAACCACCGAGCCCAACGGTACCGCCCAACATGAGAAAATATCCGAGTCGCCTCTGCCCAAGGTTGAGAAGAAGCAGAGCCATGCCCTGTTCCTCTCGAACGTTGAAAATGAACAGGCGGCGCGTGATCTCTTCCAGGACGAAGACAAGGCAAAGATTGTGCGGATCGAGAAATGGGGCAAGTACAACAACCACGTTGTCCACTTCTCGAGTGTCGACGAGGCCAAGGCCGCTCTCGATCGTCAGCCCGCGGAGCACAAGAAGCCCAGCCCAGCCGGTCAGCCCCGTAAGCCCAACGTCAAGTTCTTTGAGGATCGGGGCGGCCATCGCGGCAACGCCGGTACTTGGCAGGGTAGCAACCGTGGTGGCAACACGTCCCAACGCGGCTACCAGAGCGGAGGTGCCAGTGACAGCGAGACTAACCGGGGGCGTGGATTCCGTGGCCGTGGTGGTGGTCGCGGCGACCGCGGGTCTCGTGGCGGACGAGGTGGTCGCGGTGGCTTCAACAAGGGCGCCCCGACTTCCGACTCGGGCCCTGGGGACAAGCCGGCCGCCACTGGAGGCGATGCTTGAGGTGTGATTGTGCTTTGATTCCCCCCTTCTGAGTTCATGTCCACCTTCTTTCTCCCATTACCCCCTTGATCTTTCGCCCCATGTCTCCATTAAGTTCACGTTTTTCGATCGGTATTTTAATTTCTATTGTTGTGATACTTGCAAAATGACGTCTTTCCTCTTTCACACCTTTTTTCGTCCTTTTCAGCGAGATGTGCGTCAAAACTTCTTTCCATTCATCTTCTTCTTTCCTAGTAGACACTCGCGCTGGCGACAGGACCGATCATTGCTTTGATTGGTCGAAACTCAACCCGGTCGGATTCCTAGGGCCCCAGGAGTTGTTGGTGTGGATCCGAAGCAGAAGCGGAAGCAGAAGCAGAAGCCGATGGAGAGAGGTGCTAGCTTGGTATGATATGGTCTTTATGTGTTGGTGGCCGGGGAATGGAATAAATAAAAGCGAAGGGATTATCGGCATTGATTTATCCACCCACACCAAAACTTGACAAAAAAAAGAAGAAACAAATCAAAAAGGCCACCGGCGAAGAATCTTTTTGTATTTTACTCTGTTTTCCTGGAACGTACCAATATCGATACCCTTGTAATTTCATGTTGGCATGTAGCATTCATTTCCTGAGTAATGCGATTTGATGAGGAGCTGGGTTTGTACTACTATAGCAGTTAGTAGGAAGTGGTTTCGTTTCGGTTGATATATATTTCCTAGTAACTTATCGATCGTTACTGGATCAACAACTCCACCAACCCCCTTGTTTGAAAAAAAAAGAAGGAAAAAAAGAAAGAAAAGTCTACCATCCATCAGTCGCAAGCTGCAATGGAACTAAGTAACTAGTAGTAGGTAGGCTGGAAAGTAGTACTATGCTCCCAACAGATAAATACTAATCAAGTACATCATGTTATCCATTTAACCACACTAACCGATATCATGTGGGGAAGTGTAGATAGATCCTAAAATATATTACTACTTGTAGTACTTCTGTAATTGAATATACTGGAGCTACAGAGCAGAATGGGAGAATAGCAATAGAGTAGAGAGAACTTGAGTATTATTGCTTTGGATATAACAAACTCACCCGGAACAATACGCCCAAAGAGAGAGAGAGATCCCTTCCATATGGTTTCAAGGGTAGATAGGTAGATAAATATCACATCCAAGTAGCCCGCTCTAGCTACCTAGCTTCCCGTAGTAGCTAGGAGGTGCGGGGATCAATCAGCGGTGCATGTACATGGGAATGAAAAGCACACAATCAACCAGGTAAAGAACGAAGGAAGAATACTCCAATTGTGGTGTACAGTCTGCCAATCCGAGGCTTCCTAGATGGTATTATTTTGAGCAAACCGCGCCTCCTGTTCGCCTGCAGTGGTCTTAAAAGAAAGATCAAGAGAGAAAGAAAGTACAATCATAGTGAAGGAAAGTGTAAGGGAGGTTATTGTTTTGCTCCAAATGTCTTGAATATCCAATAAGAGATGCGGTAAATATCCTGGCGTACTCCAAGGGTTCATCCGTTGCGTTCAATTGAAACCTCCCGGATCCTTTTTTCCTTTTGTCGTAACGGCGTCAACAACAGTGTTGCATTAGAGGTGTGGGTATCTGAAACGCGGAATAATGGCAACCAAAGCAGTGGGCGGGTTGGCAATGCAGTGACCTCGCTCGACTACTTCGCCCGTCCCATGATGTCGTCCACGTCCTGCTGGTTGACGACAACACCGCCCTCTGAACACCGGGCCTTCATGCGCAGTTCGGAGCAGAGATGATCGACATCAAGTTCCCCGTTGCGGAACTTCTCCATGGATTGCAGACGATCCCTGGATAGGGTTAGTATCATGTAGGTATTGGGGTGTACGGGATTAGCAGGAGTCATACCATATCTTCGTGCAACTCAGCATCTGAGCCTTGTCTTCTCCAGGAACCACTTCCTCATCTAGCTTGCTGTCGATCTCTGCGATCAGGTCTTTCTTGGGTGCCTGGTGGGTGGCCGCTTCCGTGAGGTTGTGCGAAGGGCTTCCCAGATCGGGCAGCGGGAACGCATCGTCGAAGAAGGTTCCAAAGTCCTGGGACAGGATCGCATCTTGAGGCTCACGCCAATCTCCGAAGAGCACGGGGTCAAACTGGCCTCCGTTCTGTTGAGCTAGCACATCAAGTCCGGAAACATCTTCCTGGGCGGTATCCTGATTAGGAGTGTTTGAAGCGCTTTGGCTGTTGTGTCTGACAGCTGGAATGGGGTTATTGATATTGCCGCAGGCCATGCCAAGTTGCGCGCAGAAGGATTCCTCACCATTAATGGTGGTGTAAGTGCAGCTATCATGGGGGCCATGGTTGTGGGCCTTGACAGCCGGAGAATTGATGGTCGGTTCCGGGGAGGTGCCATTGGAAGAGACACACTGGCTCTGGTGAGAATCGGACGAGGAGGACGGCGAATCAGTGCTAGATGAATCATGCGTAGAGCTGGACTGGCTAGTGCCGGAGTATATTGACACCTTCGGGGTGTTCCTCAGCGACGCGGGCGTGGATCCCTGCTGTGACAGGGCGCCGGGCGTCCTGCCTGCAGCATTAGACTGAGGGCGGCTCACAACACCCGGCACGCGCGACTCATTACGCGGCGCTGCTGATGGTTGCTCCCCCTTGGAATTCTGCTGCGTCTTGGTCAATTGGCCGTTGTTAAAGATGTGAGAGCCCGGCAGATCCCCAAACTTGGGGAAGTCGAACATGAAGTCGTTGTTCTGCAGGCCATACGCTCCCTTGGAATAGGCTCCGGGGATGGCATTCATGGCAGAGACTCCATTCCCGGTAGTCAGCCAAGACAGACGCTTGCGATATTCTCGCAGTTCGACTTGCAAACGTTCAATCTGGGCGCGTAGCAAGCCGTTCTCCTGATTAGCGTTGTCAGACGCCGCCTGCAGCTCGTCCACCTTGGTCTCCAGATCCTTCAGATGTTTCTCCTTGCGCTCACGGAACGCTCGCTGAGCAGCCCGGTTCTGTGCCTTCCGCTTCTATATGGCCGTTAGTATCAGGATCCCCCCCCGGTGTTTCATCCCCACCACCGAGGAATACGTACGGAGGTTGGTTCGGAAGTCAGAGGCTTCCTTCCCGGCTTTTTAGCGGCCTTCTCATCGCTCTCCCTTCGCTTCTTGCCCGAACCTTCATTCTCATCCACGGGCTCATCCATATCCTTTCTCTTCTCCCCTGACTCGGGTTCTTCCGACGCCTGTAGGCTCTCCGGAAGATCCCCGATTAGGTTCTCGGAGCCCTGGAAGTCAAAGTCGAGCTCGGGGTTGAAGTCCAAAAAGGGGCTTTCATCATCCCCATAGCCCAGGCCACCCGAATGGGGCTGGGAGGGGTCAAATGCAGGGCTCATGTTATAACTACCTGTGGTACCCGGGGTAGATTCGGGATCTGTCTTGGCATTTGACGGCTGAGCATTGCTTTGCTGTTTCTGAGGGGGGTTGTTGGAGGACAGAGCGGCCAGGAGCAGATCTTGCTGATCTGGGGACAGGTAAAGACTGTGCTGATAGAGGGAGTTGTAGTCGGCCATGGTGGTTTCCTATGTATTCGGACGAGGCTGTTATAAACCGACGATGGTAGGAAAGCGAAATGCCGTTATAGCAGAGAGGTATATGCGGTGCTGGTTAAGAAAGTGATATCAATGCGACTGGCGACTCGATGAGATCCAGGCCGGGCTTCCCGCCCGTTCGTTGTATCGATTGGTGACCCCGAGAAAGGGTCGTGGAGGGGTTTCGGCACGACACCGGCAGGGATCTGAGAGGGGACTCGAGATTGTCGACGACGGAAACACACGACGATCCTCAGGTCGACTGCGACTCGTGTTGGTGAGAGATGAATCCGAAACTCCTGCTGATGGGACAACGCCAGGAATACGGGCGCTGCGGGAGGTGAGGTTGAGGGTGGCAAAGCGTGGTGAAGAAGAAGAAGCGCAAGACGGGCGAGACGCACAAGCCGCAGGGAGGTCTGACGAGCCTAAGGATGGGACTAAGGAGAGACAAACCCAAGGCGAATCAGGTCAGGAGAGGGAAGAGGGGCTGGAGGGTGGAACGACGATGCGAAGTGAGAGAGGAGAAGGAGGAGGATGATGATGCAAGAAGGGTAAGTAGGGGATGCAGTAGGGCGACGGAATGCGAAACGACCCGTCGTTGAGGGCCTAGCCGAATTGAATGATTTGTGGCACCCAACAGGGGGGGGGGTTGGTAAGTGAAAGTGGGAGTGGGAGTAGGCAGTGAGTGATGGAGGGGAGGAGTGAGATGGATGGATGGCCGGATGGAATATTCCAAAGCGGAGGGGGGCGATGGATCCGTGACTGGCCCTGATGCTCTGCCAGAGCCGGCCGGCAGAATCCCGCGCCGTGATTGGACCCAGGGCAGCGGGGGAGGCAAAGCAGCCAATCACGGGGGGCCACTGTGCAGAAGTCCACTCGGGAACCAAACCTCAGGCAGCAGTGGGGAAAGCGCCTGTCGAGCTGCTTAGAAATCCAACCGGGTCCTCCTCTTTTTTCTGTTCTCGCCCATTCTCTTCCACGTCGGATGATTGGCGTGACTGATACCACTCCTACGATGCATTCCGGGACCAGGCAATCATGAGGCACTAGATAGCCCCTAGATCTTTCTCCAGGGGTCGGTTCCCCTGTCAGTGTACCCTCTCTAGACTTGGGTCTACTACTCTGGACTAGTAAAGTGACTCATAGCGCCACTTCCCCAACTGGGACACGGGTTCTTTGTCTCGGGGACCTCACCGCCTCCAGCCCCAGATCGAGCTTCCGACTTTCGGGGGTCCTCTATTCTGCACATGGCAATGCTGGCTGTTTAGCGGTTTCGGTCCACTCGGATGGATTCAGTTACCGGTTCACGGCCGGGCTTTTCAATTCATTTGGAGTCAACTGAAGACACCGAGAACGGCGAGGAACCGCCAAGGATATCAAGCCGTAAGCCGGGGCGACTCAAATTTGGCCAGAGCTCCTTGTCTCGGTCGAGTTGCATCGCCCCCTCCAATCGATCCCTCCCGGGGCAAGCGGTGAGCCCGCCAGGATCTGGATCTCCGATGCTAAGGTTTAGCCTGTGGCCGCCAGCAGGCTGCAACGGCTGATGACTCCTGAGAGGATTGCTTGATCGCCAGCATTCATTTGGACCCAGGAACCCCGTCTCAAGGGCGCTGTACTGTGTAGCATGATAACGCTGTAGGACGGCCACTTGGCGGATCTTGGGCCAATAATCACCCTATCGGTTGCCCTTCGTTCCGGACCCGAATGACGTGAGGATCGACGATGGAGCGGACACCAGTTAAGTGTTGACCCGTTGACCCGTCCAGAGTGGGTGCCGGCAATGCCTGAGATCGGAGCTTTTCTGGGAGTCCCTGCTCGCTACTAATGTAACCTTGGTGAAGTTAAAACAGGGATTGATACGGAGTACCTACTCGGTATGGAGTCTGGAATTCTGTGTCATCAGCGATCGGGAGGCAAGGGGAGATGACGGCATGTGACTTGCGAGGAGGTGTGGCGGTGCATACCACGTGACTGCCACGAGCCGCAACGGGGCCCCGCCACGCTATCTTATCCCAACTCGACTTCTCTTATCTGCAACCTCAGATTTGCTTCAGCCCGACCGGCCCTCCATCTCGACCGCCATCACCCCGTGCACCATCCCTCCCCCTCTCTTGGCTTTTAATTCACTTCCTCTTACCCACCATGTCAGACGTCACCGCCCTGGAGGCAGAGGTCAAGGAGTTCAAGCTCCAGGTACGCGCTAAAATCGCGCCATCCAGCCATCAACGTCACTAACAGTCCGTCTTTAGCTTGAAACCATCCAATCGAGTTTGCAGGTAGACCCAGACAACACGGAATTGCAGAGTCTCAAAACTGAGCTGGAAGAACTTATAAACCTCACCGAAACATCCATTGCCGAACTCAAACCGCCCGCGCCACCCGTGTCGAACGCTTCAGCCTCCGCGGTCAAGGATAGCAGAGCCAAGGATAACTACGCGTCTCAGCCAGCGTACCGCAGGCCCACGACCGACCAGCCGGACGAGCCGGCAACCCAGTCCTCTTTCTCCGTCAATGAACACGTCCTCGCCCGTTGGGTGTCGGGCGACAACTCGTTCTACCCAGCGCGCATCACATCCATTACCGGCTCCGCGAGCAACCCCGTGTACCTTGTCTCTTTCAAGTCCTATGGGACGGTGGAAAACCTAACCTCCAAAGACATCCGGCCTATCTCCGGCAGTGACTCGCGTAAACGCAAGGCTGATGCAAGCTCAGGCAATTCCACATCGCAATCACCGGCGCCGCAACCGCCACACTCGAGCGTGATCTCCGCCGCGGCGGATATTAATCCCGCGTTGGCCAACCAGGCGCGTAAGGAGCCGAGCAAGGTGAGCGATGGGCCGGCGCGCCCGGCCAAGGTGCCCCGCAAGGTGAAAGCCACGCGGGAGCTGGAGGCGGGCAAGATGAAGTGGAAGGATTTTGCCAGCAAGGGGAAATTGGGCCGTAAGGAGAGTATGTTCCGCACAGGCGATGGCGTCAATGCCCGAGGTGAGTAGATCCTTGATACATCCTGGTCCACCGACGCTGACCGAACCAGTGGGATTCACCGGATCCGGTCAACAGATGCGCAAAGACCCGGGGCGTTCGCGACACGTCTACCAGCAAGGCGAAGAGGAAGGCTATTAGCTGGTTCATGAGGATGGGCCTTATCAAACTGTTATTCTTTGTCCCTACCATGTATCACATCGCTAACGGGCTGTGGTGTCAGATTTAGTGAAGCGAGCCAGTCGTACATATGGAGTTGATATCCTGACGCATCATGATTGTCATGGATGAGATGCGACATTCTAGTACTTTGTCTACTCGTGGATTATCTGTAGTCTACCATCTTGGACACCGTGATGGCAACTCATCCCACATTTAATAATACCCTTTACCATCATCACCAAGTCAACCAACCATGATCACTAGGAACACAATCCGTTTCCATCTAGAACGATCAGCCACACACATACGTAGTGTATCCCCGAACCAGAGAACAACCCACAGTATTCCCAAGCAACAAACCTCTTGCACCACATATTCATTCGCAAATTCATGCATACTGTCATTATTGTGCTAGATTCCGATGTCTCAGGAGGTGTCTACGGACCCGACCCCTCGTATTAGGAGGCATTCATCCTACGAAGGGTCGATAATCTAGGACGCGCCTACCTACACCTATATATACACCTAACCAAAAGGGGTTGAGCCTGCATATTCCGCAACTCAATCAAACCGTCTGGACATGATTGTTTCTCCGCATTCGATTTCCAAGCCCTAAGGATCTAAAACACTGATGGGAATCGTCCGATTCATTGGCAAAAAACCAATAATTTTATATTTTGAATGGACTTGGTTTAGTTTCGTACTCTACTATGGTTTCTATGAGAGGCATCCAAGAGGAAGATATTTCATTCTTCACTTCATTTATCATAAGGAGTGTAGAATAGAATAGAATAGAATAAAATAGAATAGAACGGTACATTAATTTCAAAAAACATCGCTAACTCATACACAACATTACCTAACAACCACAAATGAATTATTTCAAGTAAAAGGCTAGATCCGCTCCCTCTGCTCCCTCCCACTCCAGCTCGCCGTTCCCGAGATAGGCGAATGGGTTGGCCGTGTTGCTGTACCGGATGTCGAAGTCTTCGCCGCGGATGTGGGAGATGGCCTCTGGAATATTATAGAATTAGTAAAGGCGATTCGATTTGGGGTATTTAGGATCATGGGGTGGATGGATGGATGGATCCTACCCTTGAAATGAAGCACACTGCCCGGATACATGGCCGTGACGGCAGACCCGTTGTTATACCAGGCGGTGCAGCCGGTGCTCCAGACGGTGTGTTTCAGATTAGCCTGGGCGTGGCGGTTGTAGAGTGCAATAGCCGAGTCTTTTACTGCGACGGAGCTGGGTTGTGTTAGTCGACGCTAGATGAAGGGAGGTGGAATGGAAATGGGCTCACTGGATATCTTCCCGGGCAATCTTCTTCACCCACTGCAGCATGTAATCCGCACTCCAGCCCAGCATTTGAGGAACGCTGCCGTGGCCAATGGGACAGTTGGGACCCGCGAACAGAAAGTAATTGGGACTGCCGGGGGCGCACATCGAAAAGTATGCCTGGGGGGTCTTCTTCCAGTCGAAGGCGAGCTGGCGACCATCTCGGCCCACCATGTCCCAACCAGGGACGAAAGAGGTGTCGAAGCCGGTGGCGCAGACGATCAGGTCAAAGTCCTGTTCGCCTTGGGTGGTTTGGATACCTGTCTTGGTGATGCGTTCGATGGGGTCAAAGCACCACTCGGCGTTGGGCTCCTGCATGGCTTCCAGGTAGCCGTCGCCGGGGCTGAGACGGCGACATCCGATCTCGGTTTGGGGAACGAGCTTCTCGATCAAGTCGGGGTTCTGGTGGAGACGTTGTCTCATGAGCCCGTCGGTGGCGTTGAAGAGCATGCCGTTCAAGTCGGATCCCTTCAGCATTAACTTGTAGACGGTGTTGACTCTGGTCGGGGTTAGTGGGACTGCGTGATGATGATGATGATGAAGATAGAGGGAAACTTACGACCGTTCGATGCGTTTTCTGTATTCCAGGAAGCCTTCGGGGTCATCGCGGAACTTGGCTCGTTCTTCATCGGTGTACTCAAAGTTGGAACCCATTCCATCTTTGGTGATGTCCGGGCACAAGTTGACCGACACCCAGGTTGGATGCCGGATGTAATTGACGATCTTGGCCGCCTTAGGCTGCAGGGCAGGGATGATCTGGATCCCCGACGAGCCGTTGCCGATGACGGCGATCTTCTTGCCAGACCAGTCGTAGGTCTTATCCCAGCCGGCCGTGTGGAGGAGTTTGCCCTCAAACTGGTGCAGGCCCTCAATCCGCGGCATCTTCCACCGGTTGAGGATTCCCCCGGCGTTGATGAGAATATCGGCTTCGTCGTGGATGATGGTGCCGTTTTGCTGCAGCTCCAGGGCCCATTTGCCCCGTTCCTCGTTCCAGATGGACGTGACGAGTCGGGTGTTGAAGACGATATGCTCTTTCAAGCCGTGCTTCTCGACCGTGTCTTGGAAGTACTGCTCAATCTCGGGGCCACCGACATAGCATTTCGACCACGACGGATTGGGCTCAAAGGGGAAGATGTAACTATGAGCGGGCACGTCGCAGCCCACGCCGGGGTAGATGTTCTCGAACCAGGTGCCCCCGACGTCGCTGTTCTTCTCGTAGAGCGTGAAGTCTACGAAGTCCAGGGGCTGCTCGTGCTTGAGCTTGTGAGCAAGGATCAGGCCGGAAAAGCCCGCCCCGATACAAACGACTCGAAGTTTGCGAGGAGAGAAGGCAAATCGACTGGGATCCACCTTGTACTCGGTAGATTCAGCAGGGAGAGACTCTCTGGACGGCATCGTGATGGCTATAGATGAATCCTGAGGCTGGGAACAATGCAAGGAAATGCAGGGCGTACAATAGGGGGTGCAGGGTCAAAGACTCGCAGGTTGCAACCGCCGTCGACAGGGGTATCCCTGGTAGTTATATGAACCACGGAGCTCCGCGTCAGCTCCGACATGACCCTAGGAGATTAGGAGTAGAGACTAAGTGACTGGCTTGATTTAGTGTCTCGCCTGGGTAATTTGCCCCCTACCATGGCTTGACAGAGAGAATCATCGGTTTCCATTTCGACCTGGGCCAACATCTGGCGGCGGCACTGCCTGATACCGAGTAGACGCCTGATCTGGGCAGTTATCCCGTACTTTTGGGGGGATGGAAAAGAGCAAGCGCCGCAGTCCCAGTGTTACGATGACAGGTTCGGGGAGGGCTCGGGGGGGAAGCGGGAGGGATTCGGCTCCTGTCAACCTGTTGGCCCGTGTTAGGGCCCCGCTAACCCCGACTAGTCTCAGCCCTGGCAGGTTAGTCGGGTGCTAAATGCTACTAGATGGCCATATTGAACGGTAGAACAAGGCTGCCACGATAAAGGGAGGCTATCGCTGTTTTGCGGCCAGGCGAGACCTCCCCTCGCCCGGCATGTCTCCTTTGGCCTGCAGTTTGCGCCAGAGATGTCCAGTAGCATCTTTGGCAACCCCCCTCCAGGGACAGACCTGACGGCCAGCCGGCGCGCAGTAAACAATGCGGCTGTCATCGTGACATATCTGCTGGCGGCAGGTGCCATTGGCCTTCGATACGTTGCCAGAGCCCGGGTGCAACAGGCGGCGATTGCGGCCGATGATTGGATGATCCTAGTTGCTCTGGTAGGTGCCCATCCTTTGCAGAATGCCGAGTGGCGATGCTCATCATCGAACGGGGAGCAGCTGTCCGTGACTGCAAATTTTGCGTCCACTATTGTCGGTATGTTCGCCAGACTATATGCACAAGTGCGTCCTGACGAGTCTTTCTCTCCCAGGCGGGTACTATGGCCTCGGAAAACATGTGTGGGTTGTTCCCCTGCACGACGTGGTCAAGGTGATCCAGATCTTGTTCGCCTATGTCCTGGTATACGTCGTCACCGTGCCATTGATTAAGCTGTCGGTCCTTCTCTTCTACCGTCGCGTTTTTGGGATGAACCGGGCCATGTGGTTCTGCGTTGCGTTGACCCTCGGCTACTGGGTCTCCTGCACAGTGGCGTTTCTGGTTTGCTGCCGGCCGGTCTCATATTACTGGACGCAGTATGTTGATCCCAGTGGAGGGCGATGTGTCTTCAATCTGTACCCATTTTATATTGGCAACGCGGCTGCGAATGTGACCACCGACGTAATCATTCTGCTGGTTCCCATGCCCCTCATTTGGAAGCTTCATATGAGGACCACGCAGAAAATCCTTGTCTGTAGCATTTTCCTGCTTGGCGGATTGTATGTCTTGCCCTGTCCTTTCTGGTCCGCAACTGATTGTTTTTGGCTGAACAGCGCCTGTGTGGCAAGTCTCATCCGCATCTATTATATGACATTTCTTAGCAACTCGCTGGACATCACCTGGATTATGGGGAATGTCTTCATCTGGTCCAGCGTGGAGCCCTGCGTCGGTATTGTGTGCGCCTGTCTGCCTACCCTGCAGCCACTCCTCCGGCACTCCATCCAGCGCATTTTCGGGTCCCGTGCGGGACATTATTGGGGGAGTTCGGAAAATAAGCAGTCCAGCCGGAATGGGCGGGTTGTGAGGAGGCCTAGAGACTGGGACGAGTCTCTGCTTGCAACCCAGACGGTTCAAGTCGAGATGGACGGGATGCGGAGAGATGAGAGTGAGCAAGGCAAGATTGTGATCGAGACCGAGTTTCGGCTGGCGGAGGAAAGCAAGGGGGGCACGTGGCAGTGAATCTCTTCCCCTCACTGTCTTTCCTTCATCTCACTCTTCTTTTACACCCCTTTAGAAACATGGTCTAGTTCAATGGCCCTATGCGTCGGCTGGATCACAAGCATGAATCCAACGGAATTCTATGTGGAGCACAGAGACAAGAGAGCTATCAATGGCATGTGGTGTGGATTCTATCTAGACATCTATTCCAAAATTGAAATGCCCGTGAAACATCCCTCTCCTTGCGCCACCACCGTCTTCTTCCCCTCAGCCACCAGGTACACAAACCCCCCCAGATCGGTCACATAGACGCCCTTCTGCGTTACCTTCAAGCCAATCGGCTCATGAAACTGCCTCGCCAGGATTTCTGTCTTGCCTCGCAATGCTTCTTTGTCAACCTGGCCGCTCAGGTCGATCCGATTGAGAGAACAGCCCGTCGGAAGCTCGCCGCGGTCCGTCCAGTACAGCATCTGCGCCCGACGGTCGAATTCCAGATCAATCGGCTCGGGAAGCCCCTCCAGCAGGCACTCCACATCCTTTCTGCTCTCCGCAGTCTGTCCAGCCGGGATATCTACCCCAGCACGAAAGATGCGCCCTTTTCCGGCTTTACTCGGCCCTTTCTGCGTCCAATACACATATCCATTGTCCCGGTCGAGAGTGACCCCCACGCACCACCGCATCATATCCTTCTTCTTGGAGGCGACACGCAAAGACCCCGTTTGAACAAGAACCTGATGGTCGGTTCCGTCAAAGTTGCATCGGTGCACCCCCATCCCCTCACGATCACAAAAGTACAACTTATGATCCACATCGTCGACGACGAGCTGCTTCGGAGTGTGCAATGTCCCCGGTTTCAGCAGTGTTTGCAAGTCACTTCCATCCAGATTGGCGGACTGGACCGATCCATCAGGGGTAGACCTCGCACGTCCCATACTTGTCCAGAACATCCTCCCGCACGACGGAGAGACACCGAGCCCATCCGGTAGCGATAGCCCACTGGCGAGGGGAGTTATCCTTCCATTCTGCGGAGAGACTGCAAGCACCCGTCCAGCTGTCGGGATGCAATGGAGCTCATTATTGGCCCCGAGTCCCACATCCAGTACGTAGAGCTGCGCGGCTGCACCCTCGGGCTCTGGAGGATACAATCCTCCCAACTCGGACTTCCCACCCAGTCGCCCCTTCTTGATATACTCCTCTCTCAGCCAGTCCACAGTCATGCGTCCGTCCAGGCCCCTTTCTTGGATATAGTTGTCCTCAATGAACGCAACAGTATCCAACCCAATGTGATCCATCATACGACACGGTGGGCAGCTAGCGGCAACCTGAAACATACCTTTCCAGAGTGTATCGATCTCCTGGGGGGTGCTGACCCCTTCAGCGAGGATAGACAAGATCTCTCGCTTGATGGAAGCCCAGACACGGTTGAATATAAAACTGTACTTGTCGTCAATATCCCACGCCCTTAGCGCAGTATAGCGAAACTCACCCAGTGCTCTCCTTCATAGCAACAAGCGGACACATCCCACACTTCTCCAGCACTCCCACCAAGTCATCGATCACCTCCTCTGCCGTACTGCCGCACGTCATCAATTCCACCGTACGAATATCCGGTGGCATGGTAAAATGCATGTTTAGTACTCTTTTCTTTCTTTCCTCACTTAATCCAGACACCATCAACCTCGACTTGAATGAGCTAGAATTCGTCGCGATGATACAATCGTCGGGGATAAGCTTGGCGGCCTCTTCAATGGTTTTGATTTTGAGATCAAGTATCTCCGGAACGGCCTCGATAACCAACCATGCGTTGTCAACCGCCGTCGCGAGATCCGTGAAGAGGGATAACGGGCCGCTTGGGGGACGTGATGTGGGTGTCAAGGCAGTGAACGTGTCTCTCGAGGCATTGACATAAGTTTCAGCGTCGGAAAGGGCATGCTGACTGGGATCGCAGAGGTGCACTTTGTGTGAGCCAGAGAGAAATACGGAGGCAATCCGACGACCGAGGATGCCGGCCCCGAGAACAGCTACTGGTCTTGATGGTTGTGAGCGTTGGGACATGGTGTGTACGTAGCGGAATATGGATGGCCTGGATGCAGGAGAGCACCCTTGACAGCCGAATAAATACTTGATCGATGCCCTCTACAAAGATGGTTAACATCTCAACCATGGAACGCGGACCCTGATATACTTTATCATTTCCCTGGATATACAGGATCAGGGTTGCCGAGAACCGGTTCTCGACCCTGGGAGCCGCCCGGATTTATCTCGGAGACGACTCAGAGAACCCAGAGAAGCGTGGAGAAGAGCAAATCCGCGGACTAGCGTTGATCTGGAGGCGCCTGGGATGCAGATCGAGGGTCTATCCCTTTTAATGGCCCTGTCACAAATCGTCAAGGACAGGATGTCATCTCGAGATGTCGTCATGATGAAATTCTTCGCCATATACCGGTGCCGATATCATCAAATTGAGAACTTAAGTTTAGCTTCCACCATGTTATGCTTTGCACCGCTGAAGGAGTAGCTACGTATACTGATAGTCTGAGGCATTATCGTTGATGGGATCGAATGGCGAGCTTCCTCGCCCCTTGCATGTGCGTACTCAATCCTAATGTTGTGCACTGGCGATCTCATGTATCTTGACGTTAGTGCGCCTATTTACCTTGACCAGCCACTAGAGAAGTCGAGTAACATGCAGAGCAATCAGAAAGGATATTCAGAAGCTGATAATCAGTTTCTCTGGTCATGGGGTGCGTCGTGCTTTGACTTGTACCACCCTCTCATTCTTGCTGACTACCTACGAATGTTTGCGCTGTCATTGTGGTGGTTTTTGTTATCCATGTTCAGGTAGGACGGATTCTGAGCTGGCAAGCGTGGCTGCTTCACTGGAAAGCTAGGGAAATATCTCGATATCCATCGAGGGCGTACCCTCTGCTGTCGCTAGCGGCAGGCAACCCCTTCTTTATTCTCCATATTCCTGCATAATGTCCAACTCTCAGCCAGCTCTTTGACCCTGTGGAGAGACTGCTGTTCCCCCAGCTCCGACTCGACCAGAGATCTGTACTGCGGTCCAGCTCCACAATCCCACTTGTTGTCAATAGGTGATTAACATTCGCCGGTCAATTAATCGCTCAAGAGATGGAAGATGTGCCATGTTCTCTCCGTCCAACATAATGACGACTTTGATGTGATGATGTCGGTAGAGATCGGAGGATTCAGCATTCTGGGCACGATGTATCTCTGGCATGATCCCTAGACTATGGAGCAGCTTGGTCTAGCCTGCCGTGGCTTCGCATTTCCCTCAGGTCGCAAGATGCCTTCTGACAGGTGAAGTGTCTCCAAAATCAGGCTTTTCAGAAGGGTGTGTAGTACAGGTCCGCCTTCCATGGAAATCGTGCTTCTGATAAGAGAAGACTCGGCTGCCTTTCTTCCGGCGTCGAGTCTCACCTGCAAGGCCCAAAGAGCTGGTTAACACCGTGGACAAGGGAGAGTGCATTTGTGGTGAGAAGGCCGTCCTGGATTCGGCTTAGACCAGGGATATGAGGAGCAGTATTATACTGCTTGATGCATCACTCTAGCCCGCATGAATCCACCCCTGTTGATACCGGGGTCCATTGGAACGAGCCGCTTATTATCACTGTGAGGGGTCATCACGTGCAGGCCCTGCAGATGTGCGGGGTTCTAGCTTTTCATCCATCAAGTCTCGGTTATTGGGTTATCCCGACTGCAGATTTGCGCCGAAATCAATCCCTGGAATGCATCTGGAGAGCTTTAAACGGAGCATTCTAGCTTGCTTGGACTGTTTGGGTCCATTTCTAATATGAAAGTCGTGTGATCTGATCTTAAATCCCATGCAGCTGGAAGATGATGTATCACCATCGTCCAACACAACATTGGGCTCACATGGATACAGATAGCACCAAGCGCGGCGTATTTTCCGAACAGGAGACGTTTCTTTGGTGTTCAAGGGAAAGTCATACCACTATATGTCGTATGAAAAAGACATTCTGATGAGAGTCTGAAGGAAGCCGCTGGTCCAAAGCAGAAATGCGGGAGATGAAGACCACTAGTAAGACTAGGTACTGGAAATGGAGAAACAAAAGATCTGGTGAGCAGTGCAGTCACTGACAGTGCCAATGGTGCCATGTTCAATGCAGAACTGAAGACGATGCACTACACTTGGGTTGCGTGGTTGCCACCACAGGGAAAGGTAGTGGCTATGACCACGAATAATCACATCACAGATGGAATGTGACAGGGAAAACTCTGAAACTATCACGGAGGCCTTCCTCTTTCGGACTCCAAGCAGTCTGACTGACACATGTCCTTTCAAGCGGTCTACACCTCCGGTGCCTTTGCAAGACACATCACCCGGTGGTCAACTAGCCGCACTTTCTGCAAGCCCAGCTGAAGAAATCTACATTGGGAGAACATCCAGCCCTTCGAATAACACCACTACAGACACTGGATTCCTTTTCCCTCTCTCGTCATACAGAATCAATGGGAATCACATCACCCGGCATAAATACATCCAGACATGCATCTCAAACCAGAAACCTCCGACCAGATAATATAGAGCATGTAATCCAAGCCAATCTCGGGGGTGATCCTCTACCGGCACATCCTCCGAACAACAAACGAGACCATACTACCATCCAATAACCAGCCGGTGGGACACCAATACAATGTGGATCGTTACGTGGACAAATACCTGACCCTGGCTCGAAAATCCCACCCCCAAACAATAGCTCTTGCCCAGATGGGGCGTATTGTATTTGAAGTGGATTCCAGCCTTAAACCTGGTTAGGTTGGAAGAGACTGTACCTTCCCCTCCCCCTTTTTTATTCGACGTGGGTATGAGGCGAGCTGCATGCTCGCCCTGACTAGTGACTAAAACCATGACACATATCGTGGGCCGATTTCGCCCTGCTGGAGGGTATCTTTCATCCCATACTTTAGATATCCCGAAGAGATTGATATTCAGGTATTTCAGTGAACCTCTTTATTGGACGTATAATCTATCCAGCCCTTCTTTCACCACTCGGCAATTCTCCTTTGATTATATCTATCTATCTATCCCACGACAACGCACGCCCCCCCCCCCCCCCCCCATTCTGCCAATGAGAAATAGATCTCGATGATTAGACAGGACACGATCTCTTGTCGTTCTATCCTGTAGGATTCATTATTATGGAGTTTTTATCCTCAAATAACCTGCAAAAAACATAAATGCCTAGATATATATTCCAGGATCCATTCTATCAGATTCAGATCGTAAAATATAATCCAGTCAACCAGTCAACCAGCCCAACTTCCCACATCTCTCCCCATCCCTCACTCCTTCCCTCCCTTCCCCAATGTGGAAAAAAAAATCTATCGAGTAAAAATTTGCTGTCACATCATCTCACCCGGTGGTTGAGCTTACACTCATACTCATATCTATTTCAAACGCCCTGGTCCTATTGACCAACACAGCACAGCATACTACCTTCACATATATTTCACCCTACACATCTACAAATACATAGAAGAATGGTATATGATATGATGGTATAACTCATTAATTATCTCAGTAAAAAACTTTTATTATACATGCATGCTTTCATTGCAAGAGGGGGATATTATCAATAAATCAATTAGTCAATCAATCAATCAATCAGGCATTGAGAAGAGGGTATGCCGTACTGAACCAGTACGAAGGGGGGTATGAATAGGGTATGAAAGGGGGAATCAAAACAAAAGCGCGGAGGGTGCGTGTGGTGAAGACTATCTTCAGAATGAAAGGTTCGGAGGTCACGTTGTATGTATGTAAATGGTAAAATACACACATCTAGAAAACCATACCCTTGGTCTGCGCGACCTTGGCCACATTAATATTCTTAATCATCATGATCCAGATAAACGACAGGACCATGAGACCGGTACCCACGGCCAACATGCGAGTCTGGGCGTACCCGTAGGCCTTTTGAATGGCCACCCGGGTGGCGCTACCGACGGGGTAACTGAGCTGAGTGTCGAGGTCCTCGTAGATGTCGTAGAGGTTGGACATGGCGGATTCGGGCAGGTAGCGGATGAGGGCTTTTTCGAAGGTGTTGTCCCAGATAGCGCCGGAGATGGTCGCGCCCATGGCGTCGCCGATGGTGCCGACGACGTTAAGGAGGGCGAGGGCAGCAGCGACGTGCTGGTGATCGACAGCAGCCAGGATGGCGAGTTGTTCGATGATGATGAAGATACTACCACCGATAGAGATAAAGATCTGACACATGACGAGGTAGCCCACGTTTTGGTTGGGACGACGGAAGTAGATCATCAGGCCCTGGGCGAAGATGTACAGAGGGACGGAGATGAAGAGGAGCCACTTGAAGCGGCCGGTTTTGCTGATCAGCCAGCCGACGAAGAGCAGGAGGACACCCGAGACGACGTCGAAGGTGTCGCTGACGTAGCCGGCTTCGGCGACGCTGAGGTCGTTGACGACCTGCAGGAAGGAGGTGAAGTAGTTGTCCCAGCAGTAGTAGGAGAGTTGGTAGGTGGCGTCGAGGAGACAGGCGCCGATGACGGTGCGGTTGAAGAGGAAGCCGAATTTGAAGAGCGGGACGGGGGCGATGAACCATTCGTACAGGCAGAAGATGATCAGCATGACGACGCCGACGACGATCATGGCGATGATGTAGCCCGAGGCCCAGCCGTGGGGGGCGTAGGAGGAGATGTCGAAGGGGAGGAAGAAGATGCAGAGACCGACGGAGAAGAGGAGGACACCGACGACTGGAGAGGGTTAGAGGGTGGAGGGGATGGGTGGGATGAGATGGGGGAGGGGGGGGGGACGTACTGTCAAACTCGATAAAGTAGAACCAGATGATCTGCCACCAGGTCTTGTCGCTGCGGTCGGGGATCACCAGGCCCTGCTGCTGGGCGCGCCGGAGGTTGTACTTCAGGATGAAGTACAGAGGGGCCGCCACGATGGGGAAGATGATGGCAAAGGCGCCGAAACCCCAACGCCAGCTGAGGTGGAAGTCGTCGGAGGCCTTGGGCCCGGCAAAGGCCGTGATGATGTAGGGGGACGAGGTGAAGGCGTAGGCCAGACCTCGGTTTTTGAGCTTGGAGGCATCGGCGGTGATGACATCGACACAGTAGGTCATGCCACTGAACCCAATGGTGTAGAAGACCTGGAGAGAGGCGTGGTTAGCACGGGCAGAGTTTTCATCCGGGGGGGGATTAGGGCTTACATAGGCAGCGCAGAAGGTGGGCAGGTTGTGGCAGGTGGCCATCAGAATCAGACCCAACGTGGCAAAGACCGTCATGGTCAGGAATCCTTCAGCACGACCGCTCACATCCATGACCTTGGCCAGAGGGATGAACACGGCCGCCGACATGCAGTCGGCAACGACGTATATGACATTCAGCAGGGAGTGGGAGTCCCAGGAACTGGTGACGAAGGGGAGGAGGTTGTAGAGAAGGGAGGACTGGAAGGCATTGACAAAGTACAGCAGCCAGATGCTGATCGAGAGACATTAGCGGGGGAGAAAAAAATGGAGCAGAGGCTGGGGACCAACTTGAGGAAGACGGCAATGAGGGATGCCTTGGTCCAAGACTTGGTGATGGCCTCGACATCCGCCACACCGGCCTGCAGTCTTTCCGACGAAGTGTCATCGGACAGGGCCTCTTCGGACTCGGGGCTGCGGGCAGCCTCGTCGACGACGGGATCGTGTTTCTCGTCGACATTGGTCATGGCAACGTTGTTGCTGGACTCTTCATTGGTGGGGGAGCGGCCAAAGGCCTCGCGGAACTTGTCAAGCACGGCCATGGCAGAGGATGATCGAACGGAGAAAGCCAAGGAGGACAAGAAAGAGAAGAGGAGCAAGGGAGGTCTTGGCCCTTATACCCAAGCCAGTGCAGCTAGCGGTGACAGGCCCACGCACTGATTGATAACCCCGAAGTCGGCTACGGCGCGATATCTGGTGTGCATCCACGGACTGGTCCGACTGGCTTCCCACTACTGGAGCCGGTCGAATCTAATCAGATGATGCTGTCCGATCGAGCCAATCGTGGCCCGGTTCGGGGGAAATGCCCTCTCGGGTCTACGTAACTGCTCTGGCACCGCTGCAGAGATTGCTAGCGCCAGCATTTAGTTTGGCCATGCAATGTCACCCATCTGGAGACTTGTTGTGTGTGCCAGCGGCCACGATGACTGACGATGGGATCATGGAAATGTGGGATCCCCACTTGTCGAGCAGGCTGGCACTGGAGGTTCTTCGGTCCACTCAAGGCACCAGCAATCTCTGCGTTCCCAGCTCCAGTGGGTGAAGCTGTTAGCTCAGTCGCCGAGTCGTCTGATGGCGCTTGGATCGGGTCGGTCTCCCAATACGGTGCCACTCGCCGTATCGAGAGGATACCGCGTCACAACGGTATCATACCGTTTGCGGTACGGTCACGGCACCCGAAATGTTCGGTAAGGCCCCACCCCCATCACACAATGCAATTTCCCCTGGCGGCCTCGGGAAAAAACCGCGAAACCGTGGGCGATGGCGGCTAGTCCGTGATGGAATCTAATCTGATCCATGATAAGATGCCATTTGCCCTCAGCGCGGAGACACGCGACTCCCTAATCTCGCGGGTGGACCAGCGATGGGGTCGATTACTGGATTCCATGGCTCGGCTCTGCAGCAGGCTGCCTAGAAACGAAGTGCCAGAATGGCCACAAATGAGACCCGAGGATTCGTCTCAAGGAGCACACGGATGAAAAATCTGCAGGAGTGGGCTCCACCCGCCATGCCGCCGAATTACGAGCAACTATGGAGTAGCAGCTACACGCTTGCCCACGCAGGCTGCTATCTGATTGCGGAGTACTCTGTAGGTATCACAGCTTCGAGTTGGTCCAGAGTGGCGCCCGTTTCTCGACAAACGCCCGGATGCCCTCGGCAAAATTGGTTCCCTCCACCAGGCGCGGATACGACTGGTCCGCCAATGTCGACACGGCATCCTCCACGCTGCCCGCCTCCCAGCTCAACCGCACGCCTTCGCGGCCAACAATCAGCGCGTCCGGACTGTTGCCGCACATGGTGGCCGCGATGTTGACGGCCGCCTGCGCAACGTCGTCGCCCGCATCCACCAGGCGAGTGATCAGACCCCATTCGTAGAGGGTCTGGGCGTCCACGCTCCGGCCGGTCAGCGTCAGGTCCATGGTGCGCTGCAGCCCCAGTGTCCGGGTCAGCCGCGGCAGGCATCCGGCTACGGGCACAATCCCTCGCTTCACCTCGGGCAGCGCAAAGATGGCCGATGAAGACGCAATCACCATATCACAGTTGGCCACCATTTCAAATCCTCCGCCCATGCAGATACCATTGACGGCGGCGATGATGGGTTTCTTGCCACTCCGTCGGGGGAGCCCTGCCAGGCCCGGCGGGGACATGTCGTTGACGACTCCGGCTTGGTTCATGGCGTTCCATTCTGTTGACCGGTCAGTCACCACACGGGGGAATCGTCCAGTAGACAGCGATAGCGAACGTACCTTGTAGATCCGCTCCGGTGCAGAAAGCTCTCCCCGCACCCGTGATGATGCCCACCCATAAGCTCTCATCCTGGTCGAAGAGCTCCCAGACCTTTTGGATCTCCCGGCTCGTCGGCAGATCGATGCAATTGAGCTTCTCCGGGCGGTTCAATGTCACCTGGACCACCCGCTCATGGGGGAACGAGACTTGGAAATGCGGGTGTTGGAGGGATTGCGATCGTAGCGACATGGTGGCGGGTGCAGAAGGATGGACCGGCTTATCTGATGGCGGGCGAAGCGGACCAGCTGGGCCGACTTTATACAAGGCCATGCGATATCGGTGGGCCCAGTTGCCAGGGCACGAGTCATTGGCTGCCACCTGAGACAAGCATCCATCTCGGCCTGTTATCGTTGCTTCCTCGGCTGTTCTGTCGATTGCCCGGCTTCTACACAGTATATAACCGTTTGCCTCGGCCGGGCTTCTTTCTTCCACTTTCTTAAACCACTCTTTGTCTTACGTGCTGTACCTCGTCCATTCCAGCGAAGATGACGACCGATTCCCCCTCCACCACCCAGTATCCGCTGGTGAAGCTGCCACATCCATTTCTGACTGCATACCGCGTGCGCACCATCGCCGATTCGACGCCGGCCAGACTCAGCCTGACGTTGCACGAGCAGCCCGCGGCCGGCCGATCCCCCCCTCAACCCTTACATCTCAACTCGCTGTCATGGCTGGAACTGTCGGTGCCCTCGCCAGAGGAGCGCCCCCCTCCCAACAATAACACCGCCTGGGCGCGCGCACGTCGCGCCCCCCAAACCACCTTCCAATGGACCGATAGCACACCCCCGACCCTGGGGCAGATCTGGAATGTCGTGCACGCAATATACCTCGCCCACCCCACCTACGAACAATTCAGCCTGGCGCTGCTGGGTGCCGGACAGGACATTATTCGCAGCGAGCTGCTGTCCACTGGCCTGGGCATTGAGCACCCCGCTGCAACCCGCCCTGATGACCGCGCCATCGCGCCCTCCACCGACCTCCTCATCCTCCGCAGTTCCTTCTGGCAAGGCGCGGCATCGCCGATGGGCCCCCGTCCCATCTGGGTGGTGGGCGACGGCACCGACGGCCCTCTGCGCGAGCCCTTGTCGCAATACCCCGCCATGCCGGAAAACTACCACTTCACCCAAAAGTTCCCCGAAGAGCCTGTGTATGCGCGCCATCCGATCCGGCGTCCCAAGCCGGCGCCCGGCTCCATCGCCTACAGTCGCTACATCCCCGAGCTGGACGAGCACTTTTCCCTGGAAGTGGTGAACTGGCAGGACCCGGAACACTTGGAGCTCTTCAACACATGGCAGAATGATCCCCGCGTGGCCAAGGGGTGGAACGAGACGGGCACCCTGGACCAACATCGCGAGTATCTCCGTCGACTGCATGTCGATCCGCATGTGCTGTGTCTGTTTGGCCGGTTCAACGAGACGCGCTTCTCATACTACGAGCTGTACTGGGCCAAGGAGGATCACTACGGCGCACACTACGACGCGGGCGACTACGACCGCGGGCGGCATTCCCTGGTGGGCGACTCGTCGTTCCGAGGAGCGAAGCGCGTCAACGCGTGGTACTCGAGCTGCATCCATTACTGCTTCCTGGACGACCCCCGGACGGTGAATGTGGTGGGCGAGCCGCGGGCGACGGGGGCGACGATTCTGTCGTATGAGAATGCGCAGGGGCTGGTGATCGGCAAGTACGTGGACCTGGGCCACAAACGGTCGGTGCATTCCATCAGCAGCCGGGAGAAATGGTTCCAGCTGTGCCCGGTGTTCTGGGATGGGCGCGAGCGCCCGTTGGAGTCGGCCGACCGCGCGGCGTGGAACGCCAAATTGTGATTGATCCACTGGGCACTGAGGGCATCCCCAGTAGCTGTACAGTACTGGTCTAGTATGTAATGTATTCGGTATCACACACTAGGCCCGTTCGGGGGAGACCCTCCGCCCCACTTGGCCTATCTAACCCTAGATAGCAATCTTTCAATACCATACTGTATATTATTCACCCGCCATATATCGCCGACTGTAGTCTGTATGCAGTGGAGCAGGGTTAAATCCTTAGCCTGCATCAAGTTACCTAACAATTAACATCCATCCCGTCGCTCACCTAGGTGGATCGGCAGGTCGTATTACCGGTGGAGATGTCTTGTAACCGACCCACCCCAATACTGTCTGTCACCAGACATGTAACGCTGTCTGCCGTCAATTTGTCCCCTCCACCTGGGCTAGTGGTGGCAATCCCACCTCTCCCAGGCCCTCCTATCTGCGACATCAATTCCGGTTAAGTAACACCTGGAGAGCATCTAAATTGGGCCCAGGAGGAGCCCCGATGGCGGCAAGACCCCTGGTTGAGTTTTCTCGAACCCAAGATGGCCCACCTGGCCGGCGTGGAGCTGGGCTCCCAGCCGAAAAGCGGCCCTACGGTGCATGACGCACTGACAGCTCGCCGCCAGCAATAAATATCATTCTGCAGCTCCGGCTCCGTCCACCACCGCAGACCTCGGCCCCTCCTTGTCGTCATGAAGCTCTTCCAGAAGCTGGCGGGCTATCCCCGCCTGCTGCTGGCCGGCAACCCCTCCAAGTTCGACCTGGCCACGCTGGTGTCGGCCGTCGTGTGTGCCATCGGCTCCGGTGTCCCCTTTCCCATCATCGCCATTGTCTTTGGTAAGCTGCTCGACGACTTTAATGATGTCACCTGCAGTGAATCCGACGGCGCCAGTGACTCCTCCGACTCAAGCAACATCAACAGCGAGATTCTCCTGATCGTCTACCTGGCCATCGCCCAGTTCGTCCTGATCTATGGCCACCTCACTTGCTGGACCATGTATGGTGCGCGCCTGTCCCAGCGACTGCGCGAACGCTACCTGCAGAACCTCCTCCGCCAGGAACCGTCCTTTTTTGATAACCTGCCGCCGGGTGAGGTGGCCTCTCGCCTGAGCGCCGACATCCAGACCATTCGCTCCGGCACGTCCGAGAAAGTCGGCATTGTGCTGGCCAGTCTGTCCTTTTTCGTCACGGCCTACATCGTGTCGTTTATCAAGGACTGGGAGCTGGCTGCCATTCTCCTGTCCTTGATCCCGGCCTACTTCCTGATGTCGTTTGTGGGCAGCCACTATATCGAAAAGTACTCCAGCCTCATGTCGGACTATGCGGCCAGCGCGGCCTCCATTGCGTCCGAGGCCTTGTCCAACATTGTCGTGGTGCAGGCCTTTGGCGCCAACACCCGGCTGGAGAACAAGTTCTCCGGGGCCCTCAAGTCGGCCGAGCAGGAGGGCTTGAAGAAGGCCACGGCCGTGGGCATCCAGTCCGGTTTCTTGTACTTTATCGCCTACTCGGCCAACGGTCTGGCTTTCTGGCAGGGCAGTCAGCGCATTGCCGATGCCGTGAATGACAGCACCAGTGGGGTCACGGTGGGTGCTACCTTTACGGTGATCTTTGTCCTGATCGAAGGTGAGTCCCTGGATCTCTACATTCCTACAGAGGGTTACTAACAAGAACAGCCACCCTGCTTCTCAGTCAAGTTGCCCCCTTCCTCCACCTGTTTGTGGCCGCCACCGCCTCGTACGAGAAGCTGCGGGACGACATCACTCGCCAGCCCCAGATCGACAGCACCACCGAGGAGGGCATCCGTCTGACCCAGGCCGGCGGCTTCGAGTTCAACAAGGTCACCTTCAACTATCCCTCCCGCCCGGAGGTCACCGTCCTCGACCAGATCAGTCTCTCCATCCCAGCCAACAAGCACACGGCTCTTGTGGGTCTCTCGGGAAGTGGCAAATCCACCATCGCGGGCCTGGTGACTCGGTTGTATGATCCGGTGGACGGGCAAGTCCTGTTTAATGGCCACGACCTCCGGGAGATCAACGTCCGTGACTTGCGCAGTTTCCTCAGTCTGGTGCAGCAGGAGCCCTCGCTGCTCGACCGCTCGCTGCTGGAGAACATTGCCCATGGCCTGATGAACTCGAGCAACCCGAACCATGACCGCCTGAAGATGGCGCTGCTCACATCCGACCTGGCCGACGTGGCCAGCGAAGTCCGGGAGGGCCACAGTCTGATGGCTGCAGCGGAGAAACGGGGCGCCGAGATTGTCGAAATTGTGAACATGGCCTGCCACGCGGCGACGCTGGCAGATGCAGATACCTTTATTTCCGCCCTGCAGCATGGATACGGCACGATGGTGGGCTCCAGTGGCCGCCTCATCAGTGGTGGCCAGAAGCAACGTGTGTCTCTGGCCCGCGCCCTGATCAAAGACCCGGCCGTCCTCATCCTGGACGAAGCCACGGCCTCGCTGGATTCCCGCAGTGAGCAGCGCATCCAGCGGGCGATCAACAACATTGCCAGCGGCAGAACCATGATCACCATTGCGCACCGTCTGTCGACCATCACCACGGCGGACAACATCATCGTCATGTCCAAGGGGCACATCCTCGAGCAGGGCAGCCATGCTGAACTGATGGCCAAGGAGGGCGCGTACGCCGACCTGGTCAAGCTGCAGACGCTGGGCTCCGCATCTGCGAAGACCGACACCGCCGCCAGCGTCGACAGCATCAGCAAGTCCGACGACTCCCTGACCGAGGCCGAGAACGAAAAGGCCAGTGTCTCCGACGAGGTGCTCGAGAAGACCGAGGAGACCAAGGTCTCGGAAACCGAAGCCCCCGCCGAGTCTGCCGAAGAGGAGGAAGAGCCCGAGACTCCGAAAAAGACCCTGTGGGCTCTGGCCAAGGGCTATGCCCCGGCCTTGAGACCCCATCTCCTGTACATTGTCCTCGCCCTCATCGGAGCCACCATTGTCGGTGGCGCCTTTTCCGGGGAAGCCGTGATCTTCGGCAACACCGTGGGCAGCTTGAACTCGTGCAATGGCGCCGCCAGCATCCGCAACCGCGGTGACTTTTACGGGCTCATGTTCTTCATCCTGGCCATCATCGAGTTCTTCGCCAACGTCGTCAGCTGGGCTGGCTTTGGCTGGGTGTCGGAGAAGATCGTCTACACCGTCCGGGTGCTCTCGTTCCGCTCTCTCTTCGAGCAAGACCTCCAATGGCACCAGTCCAACGGCCGCAACCCGGCGCTGCTGCTCTCGTACATCACCCGCGACGGCAATGCCCTGGCGGGCCTGAGCGGCTCCGTCGTCGGCACGCTCTTCTCCATCACCGTCAACCTCATCGCCGCCATCATCCTCACGCACATCATCGCCTGGAAGATCGCCCTCGTCTGCCTGGCCCTGGTCCCCCTGCTGCTCGGGGCCGGCCTCATGGAGCTCCGCGTGCTCGGCCAGTTTGAAGAAAAGCACGAAAACGCCTACACCAAGTCGGTCAACATTGGCGTCGAGGCCATCTCGTCCATCAAGACCATCGCCGCCCTCTCCATCGAACACGACATCCTCCAAAGCTACCGCGCCTCGCTCTCCGGGCCACGCCAGGAAACCCTCCAAGTGACCCTGCAAGCCAGTCTCTGGCAAGCCATGACCTACTTCCTCGGCAACCTGGTCAACGCGCTGGCCTACTGGTGGGGCGCCAAACAGATCATCGCCGGCACCTACACGCAGACGCAGTTCCTGATCGTCGTCTTCTCCCTGCTCGTCAGCGCCCTGCTCTGGAGTCAGATGTTCGCCCTGGCCCCAGAGCTGTCCAGCGCGCGCGGCGCCATGGCCCGCATCCTGGGACTGATCGAGATGGGCTCCGACAAGATGCAAGGCCGGGTGCCCCCCCACAGCCCTTCCTCCGACCCGGAAGCCTCTTCCTCCACCATCGAACCCAAACCCACCACGCCCGCCAGCATCCAGCTGCGCGACGTGCACTTTGCCTACCCGGCCCGCCCGGACATCCAAGTCCTCAAGGGCCTCACGCTGGACATCCAGCCCGGCAAATTCTTCGCGCTAGTTGGACCCTCCGGCGCCGGTAAATCCACCATCATCTCCCTGATCGAGCGCCTCTACACCCCATCCACGGGCAGCATCTGCATCGACCACACAGACCTGAAGAACCGCGCCCCCAGCTTCCGCGACACCATCTCCCTAGTGCCGCAAGAAAGCGTGCTCTTCGAAGGCACCATCGAATTCAACATCGGACTAGGCGCCCCACCCACCCACACCGCCACGATCGAGGAGATCCACGAAGCCTGCAAGCTGGCCAACATCCACGACACCATCATGGCCCTGCCCGAGGGATACCAAACAATGTGCGGGCCCAACGGGAACCAGTTCTCGGGCGGCCAGAAGCAGCGGTTGTCGATTGCGCGGGCGTTGGTTCGCAAACCGCGGTTGTTGATTCTGGATGAGTCGACGAGTGCGTTGGATGCGGAGAGCGAGCGGTTGTTGGAGGAGGGGTTGGCGAGAGCGGCCAAGGGGATTACGGTGGTGGCGATTGCGCATCGGCTGCGAACCATTCGCAAGGCGGATGTGATTTGTTTGATTGAGGCGGGGGTTTGTGTGGATCGGGGCACGCATGAGGAGTTGATGGAGCGGTCGGCGAGTTATCGGGAGAATGTCCTCCATCAGACGGTGGAGTGATTGGTTGGGTTTTTTTAATTTTTTGTAATAATTTAATAGACTGTTTGCTTTTACATATACCAATTACAGGAGTTGCGATTTGTTGAGTAGCTGTCTATAAGGATGGGGGAAGTATCTGAATACTGTGCATTCGCTGCAATAAAGAGGAGACTCCCTGTGTTCAAGTACTCCAGGCTATTTCTTCTACCTGCTTAGGATCGGGTATACACGGCCTTTCAACCCTTTCTTTCCCTTCCCCATGGTCTAGGGTTCGTTCGCAGTGCACTCGAAGAGCTCAAGAAGCTGCAATGGAATCAGAAGTAGGGTTTCCGATCGACTTTTTTTATTTTTTCCCGATAGATTGTATATTTTTGAGACCAGCCACGGTGGAACTGGTGGAATAATCACACCCATATCAATATTACTGATTGGGGCTAACTATCTGCAAGCTGTGGAGGTTAGATGTCTCAACTATATATACTCTGCTCTGGTATATTGGGGCCTTATCTCATGATGTCCCTTACTCGTCGGTTGTCCACATGCTCCGCCTTGTCAACCCCGAGACGAGAAATAAGCAGCTTCTAGCAAGCAGTCCGACCAGAGGGAACATTTTCATATGCCTTCGTAGGATTCATGTTAGTTCATTCCCAGTATGGGATGATCACTTGGCTGAGGATATATCCTTGAGCCAAAGAACTAATTGTTGGTTTGATCCGGAGACCATGGCTTGAATCATACTTTTCATTCATCTGACTCACGGGCCCTGATTAGTTTCTTATGTCTTCCAATCACATCAAAGGTGAGAAATTAGCATCGCACTACCGGGGATCGGTATCCCAAACTCCCATAAATAAACCCATCCCCAGGTTAAACTCCTAACCAATAATCACCACAACCACCACCACAACCATGACCACACCCCCCTCCCCCCTCCTAACCCCCGACCTCCTCCTCCTCATCCTCCCCCACCTCGACCCTCGCACCCTCCTCACCTCCCAACGCGTCTGCCGCCTCTGGGCCATGACCATCCAAACCACCCGCTCTCTCCAAGAAGCCCTATTCTTCCTGCCAGTCGACACAACCCAACTCCAACCCCAACCCTCACTCACCACACCAAACACCACCACCACCAAAACCACACGAAGTGAAACGCACCTAACCCTCAACCCCCTCCTCCAAACAACCTTCCCATCATTCTTCCCCTCCTCCACCTCCACCTCCACCTCCACCCCCAACCCTCTAAATGCTATCCTCCCCACCCTCCAAAACCCCCCCTCCCTCCGTCCCGAAGCCTCCTGGCGCCGAATGCTCCCATGCCAACCCCCATCCCGCTCAATCGGAATCATCCGCCTAGGAAACGACATAGGCGGACGGAGATTCACCCGCTATCGGGTCCCTGCTTACCCCACTCTTATTTCCCTGGATGAGTTTCTTCGTCGGCAAGAATCCGACTCCGAAACACAAGACACAGAGCGAGGCATGGAACCGCTATCCCCCAACGAGGACGGGGGAGGGTTAAGAATGGGTCTTCTTATTGATCTTGTGTTGTTTGATCATCGATATTTTCCTTCGAGGATTTTGACGGGGGCGAGGATTATCTGGGGGAAGACACTCCCCGTGGATATGGAAGAGAAGTACGGGCCGAGGTTGGGGGAGGTTTTTGCCCGTGCGAGCAGGGATGCGTATGTGGTGTTGTTTTCGCCGGTGGATGTGGGGGCGTGTGTTGGGGTGCCGATGGGGATGGGGGAGAGAGGGGGGTCTGGGCTGGTGAGGAGGGGGAAAAGGGATGTGAGGGCTGAAGTTGAAGAGGAATATCGACGGTTGGGGATGGTGGGAAGGGAGCCGGGCGTGGAGGGAGGGATACGGGCGGTGGAATGGGGCGAGTTGCCGCATTATTTGGGCCCTGGGTTTCGGGCCTGGTCGGAGGCGAGGATGAGGGAGCTTGTGAGGGATATGGGGGAGGTGCCGAGGGGGGGAAGTAGGAGGAGGAGGATGAGGATTATGGAGGGCGAGGGCGAGGGGGAGGGGGAGGTGTGATTGTTGGGGGTTGTAGGGAAAACCATGAGGGTGGATCCGCTACGTCATCGAGTTCATGCTGCAAATAGGCCTGTTCGAGTAATTCAGTTAGGTGGGTTTGGATATATAGATCCTGAACTTGCTTTGGATACCCACCATAGCACGCACACAGACCTAGAACTATGGGCATTAGGGATCGACGCTGAAGGTGGGCCCCAACCACGCCCCGGAGTGAGTTACCAGGGCAGGCAAGCAAGCAGATGAGGATAAAAACGCACAATTTGGACGCAGGAATGGGATGTTAAGGACAAGAGGATGGATGGTGACTCGCAGGTAAGTGGTCGACCAGGTATAGATTATTATGTTGTGTCGCTTCATTGCAGGATTGGGAATACTTGCCTCAACGGGAAGCGCCTACATAGCTCCAGCTAGCATCGCATACAGCGATCTCCATTAGGCGAACAGAATATGACTTGACTGACTTGACTTGAGGGAAAGCCGCGGCGGAGTTGACCGTGTAACACAGTAAATCAAGTAAATTGGCAATAGAAAAAGATTTCAGGGATAATGCCTACCTCGAAATTCATGATATCAGTTTATCGGTTAGCCCATACGGAGTAACTAACATTTGCCACCAGCATGGCTCCACGTACAGAGTAGATGTACCCCGCCCGAAGTAGACATGGATGATTTCCGAGACAGCCGGACGGCCCGAATCCGACCGGGTCCAACCTTAATACCTCATGCAGTACCAGGTAGAATCAGGATATGACAAGAGCCAATCACTACCCCATCATGATCCATCACATTCACAAGACCCCGGTCTCCCATCCGATTTGCCATCGGTTGTTCCACAGGGTAACACAGTGGCGGCCTGCCCTGCATTCCAAATACATACCCTGTGCACGGCTAGGGCTGAAACGTTCTGGTAAGTGCACTGGCTGCGGCAGATTCAGTCCTTTATGGAATCTCGGGGCTTCTCCACACTGGAAAAGCAATTCTTAGGTTGTTGATCTTGAGAATGGGCGGTCGATCGTCGGGATCGGGCGAATAGGGAATGAGATCTATCGGACTAGAGAAAGGGCATGGTCTTGAGGCGGATAACAAACCCTGATGCTGATATGGTCCTGTGTGAAGAGATTATTAGTTTTATTAACAATGTAAGTTATTACTGTTCGTCTCACCTATTAAATAATAGTATATTATTACTCTAGAAGAGAGTCATAGTATCTGTGATATATTTACCACTGGTGGACTAACTGATCCCATTAACGATATTTTCACCCTACCATAGTACCATCTATCGATTTCAACCACATCAAGACCTCAGATACAGCCATAGACTTGGTGACAATGATCTGACCTATCAATCTCCGCCTTGTCTTGATCTCCGGGGTTCTCCGGTCAAGACCATCTCGGGATCCACTGGCTCGAAATGCACTAATGCAAATGAAATGCGGAGACAAGCATGGCATATCCCTCAATACTGACCCACAGAAATTGCGGTGGCCGAAAGAAGACGCCATGTTAGAGTTTGACAAGTAGAAGTCCGGCATTGCGGGGTGGAGATTACTAGAGTGTGGTTATTGCATGAAGAAGACTCAATGCACTGCGAGTTTCTCTGCATGTGATATACCCGACCATCACGTCATATGAGCACAGCCGGGTACTGCCGCAGCTACTGCTGAACATCTCATGCACTGTACCTGCTTCTATTCCAATATCGATGCACCGCGGGGTCTCGAATGGTGTCTCGGGGACCAACGGGGGTAAGATTGAGGGTTATTCTAGGCTCCATTGAAGGAATTGGTCGATCATCAGGCTGGTACTAGTTTAGAACTGCTTTATTCGGGTTGTACAGCGTCAGGGTCTTGTTCAGTCGTCTATGAGGGATTATTTTCTGTTGGAACATGTGGTTGGTCAGTAGGCGAGCGTCACATGACTACGGTCACGTTGGCCACGGAATTGTTGTTGTTTTCATCTAGTCACGTAGGCAGAATCATTCTAGTTACTACTTATAAATAATATATTGTTTTCTGTCTAGCATTCCTAATAAATTATAAGTCTAGCAACTCGCTGTGAGGCATTACTATCTTTATTATTTTAATGTTTTTTTAAATATTTAATCAAATATCTTCATTACTATAAGCTAGAGATAGGGCTTTTTTAGTATAATAATTCTTAAATATTAAAAATATATATAATATATATCTATTTTTATAGATCACTTTTAAAGACTTTTTTTACTTTATTAATTATATTTAATCTTTACTTTTGTTAAGCTGATATATGATTATATAATAATATTTTATTAGTTAGAATTATAATTAGACCTATATTAGAATCACAAAATAGTTATAAGAGATAGATCTATTTTTTTTATATATTAATAAAAAAAATATTATAATAATAATTATTATAATCTAGATAAATTATATTCTAAAAAAGCTGCCTGAGAGCTTAAAAGATATATTAAAATTATTAAAAAATATAAAGATTATAAAATATAAGATTTTAAAATAAAATAAGCACTTAAAAATATTAGATTATAAAATATAATTAATAAAATATTTACCAGACCTCAATCAACATATAAATAATATACTATTTAGTATATTATTTTAATTAATATATAAATATAATTAGTATACTAGCTATTAAAAGAAATTCTTAAATATTTTATAATATTAGATGATTTTAAAGAATATATAGATAATATATTTAAAATAATTTATTATTTAATTTTAAATTATAGTCATACTTTTTACTAGACAATATTTCTTAATCTTATAAAAAAAAATAATCTAACTTTTCTATTATATTATAATTTATTAATAATTTTAAATAAGTATTTATATTTTTAAAGTAATTAGATTATTTTCTAATATCTTATTATACTTTATTATTATTATTTAAGTAACTTAACTCTAACCTATTAAATTAGATTATTAATATTAAATTATAATTATCTAATGACGCTGCTAAAGCCTTTACAGAGATAGAATTCTTTGATTATTATAAAGATATTATAAAAAAAAAGATAAATTTAACTAGATTAATTTTATAATATTTATTATAAAGTCCAAGCTATCCACTAAATTAGATTTTAATAAAAATTAGTGGAAGAAGATAATCTATTTAAAAAAAAATAGAATATAAAAAAATATTTAAAAAAATATTTAAAAAAATATTAAATTTATTACTAAATAACATTAATAAAAGATATAATTTTTATAAAAAGTAATAATATTATACTTTATATTATTAGTATCTTATTTCTAATTTTTATTTTAAAAACTAGACTTCTTATATTCATAATATCTAGTTTTACGAAAACAAGAAGAATATTAAATTATTAAAATCTAGAATTTTTTTAAAGATCTTATTAATTATATTAAAATAAATAGTAGAACTAGTTATTAGATTTTATATAATTATATTTACTAATTTTAATATAAATAAAAATATTCCTATTATAAATTTCAGTGGTATAGCAATTGAGGATTTTTTAATTAAAAATCTTATTAAATATATAATATTAGTAGTTTTTAGTATCTTATTTTAAATTATAATTTATTTATTAATTTCCATAAATTAAAATTATATAAATATTATTTATATAATATCTTTGAAGATGTAATTACTAAAACTAAAATAATAAATTATATAATAATATTTATTAAAATAAACAATTATTATATAGAATTATATATCAAAATATATTATTAATCTAATTTATTTTATAAACTATTATCTACTTAATATCTCCGCAAGGACTTTAATATCTATAAAACTAATAAAAATTATATTTTATATTTTATAAATAATAACAGAATTATTAGTCATATATAAGTATTATAAAAGATATTTTTTATTAAAATTACTAATTTAAAAATTAGTATAGTGGTTTTAGATTTTCTATTATTATATAAATAATATAGTTATGTAAATTTTTAACAAGTTAATTTAATTATTTAATTTTATTAGATTAAGATTAAATACTAAAATAATATATATTATAAAATATATTAGCTAGATAAAATAAAATAATTAATATCTTATAATCTAATTCCACGGATTAACAATCCTATAAAACTCTAATATATAAATATATAAAAAATAATCCTTGTTAGCTATAAAAAATATAATTATTTTTTAATTATAATTAATAATGTTACTTATCTTATTTATATTATTTTATTAAAGCAGAAGTTTAACACTTCTAAAGAACTTATTTAAATAAATATTAAATATAAAAATATTATTAACTATTACATTACAGCATGGTACTTTAACGGAGATAAAAAATTTAATTATTTTAAGAACTAGATAATTTATAAAAAATATAAAATTTATATTATTATCTTATCTTTCTGTGAAGGGCTAAGAAGCCATAATGAGTCAGATGTAAAGCCTGGTTCGAAAAAAATTAATTCACTAAAGAAGAAAGACTATCTAGTACGGATAAGATCTAGTTATTTATTTTTTTTTAATTATCTTATTATTACTTTCTTATGTTTCTTATAGAAAGTTTTTTTAGAAAGTCTCTATCCCATTAATTTCTTTCTATATAATCTCAGAAATAGATAAACTAGAAAATATAATATTTTAGTTTTAAATAATTAATTAGATTTAATTTTTTTTAATTATTCTCCTCCTCTAAATAGCGTGGTTGTGGGCGGAATCATGTAATAAAATTTTAAAAAAAATAAAAAAAATTATAAGAATAGAATATTTTCCACTCTTTATAAGTTTTTATATTATAGAAATATTATGTGGATTTTTATATTAGAATATTAAATTTTATTTATTTAATTAAAAATATTTTCTTATAATGATACTTCTCTTTAAAAATATTTTTTTTGTTAATAATTTTTTTAATAATATATTTTTTAATATTATTATTTATAGTAACCGTGTCTGGCTACTAATCTATTAATTTTTAAAATAATAAAGAATTAGTAGTAACTAGACAGAGTAAATTTATATAAAAAATTAAATAAATTTCTTTAAATATATTTAATTTATAAACATGAATATCTATAGTCTTAAGTATAATAAATTTTATATTTTATTAATCTAATTTCTTACTTAGTTAGCTAGTAGATATATTTTTTAAATTAAATTAAATCTTATCCTGTGGTTAGTAATAGAAAGTAAGATTTTAATAATAATTAATATATTTTTCTTAAATTTCTTAGACTAAGATTATTATTAAACTAGTAATATTTTAAATTTCTTAAAATTTTTTAAAAATTATTTTAATCTACTTCCATGGGTTTCTTACTTAGTAGTTTTTTAAAAAATTAGTCTTAATATTTAAATTAAAAGATTTTATATAAAATCTATATTAGAAAAAAAAAATTTATTTTAATTAATATTAAATTCTAGTTATTTAGAACTAGTTATACTAGTAATAATAATTTTTTTTAATTATTTTATTATTAGTTAATAAATTATCTCAGGAAAATCTTGATTACTATAATTCTTTATTTAATAGTATTATTTATTTTAGAATAATAAATAATAGAAAGATATTTTTTAATATCTAGAATATTATATAAGATTTCTTATAATTTATTTATAAATTATAATTTTTAATTAAAGATTATAGATTATAGTACTCTGTAGTAATTATAAAATATTTAAATAAATATTATTATAAAATCTTTTATCTCCATGCTTAGTATTACTTTAATAATAATTTTTTTATTAGTTAGTTAATAATAATTATAATATTTTTATAACTTTTAGATTCCGGGAGATCTATTAGAAAGTTAATAATAATATTTTATTATAAATAGTTAAAAATTAGTAATAATTTTAAAAGATTTTACTTATAGTCTTACCTGATCTAGTTAATTTAATAACTATTATAATTATAATAAAATTAATAAATATTATTACTTATATTAGATTAATAATAATAATAAATAATAATCTTATATATCTAATCTTTTTCTAGATATCTAGTAATCACATTATTATAAATTTTTTAGATAATCTAGATTTATAAAAATTTAGAGTTAAAGGTCCAGGCTTATTCTTGAAATAATAAATATTTATTTAGATTTAATTAGTATTTAATAATAAAAATTTTAATTTTTAATTTTTTTAAAAATTTAGATTTATTTTTTATTATAGTTTTCTAGTACTTCTTAAAGTTCTTATTAGTATTTTTTATTTAGATTTAAAACTTATTTAAGATTAATTTCCCGGGTACTTTTTTTATAAATATTAAATAAATATACTTTTTAAATAAGTCTCTTTAGATAGAATTAAATAATTAAATTTTTTAATTAATAATATATTTATTTTTCTTATTTAATATATTTTAAAATTTTTTTAATAAAATATTTAATCTAGCATTCATCCTCCCCGGGTAGTAATTAATAAAAAAATTAAAATAATTTAAAAAAAATATTTAGTATATCTATTACTTAATAAATTAATATTAGATTATAAAATATTTAAAATTCTAATAATCACTAAGAATCTTAAAATAAAAAAAAATAATTAATTTAGATTTTTATTTTTATAATATTTAAATAATAGTAAGCAGCTCCTTATCATAGATTTAATAATTATATTTAATAAGAAAATTCTTCTTGGAAAAATAAGTTATAAAATATAAAATATTTTAATTATTTTATTAAAATAATACTCCTCTAGTGTACTAGTTAAAAGAATTAATTTTAATTAATATTTTTTAATTAAAGTCTTAGTATATTAGAATTAAAATAATAATAAAAATCTTCTTAAGAATCTTGAAAGTTTTTTAAATCTTTAAAATTTATTTAAATCTTATATTTTTTTATATAAATTTAATTAAAAATTTTAAATAAATTTTCTAGTCCCTGAAAAACTATTAATAAAAATTAATAAATCTTAAAAAAACTTTAACTTTTTAAATGTTTTTTGGGACTTTCTAGTTCTATAAAATCTAGATTTTAATAGAATTTATTCTAATCTTTTTTCCTACTTTAATGATAAATCTAAGATACTTAGTAAAAGTTATTTTAAATTTATATTTTTTAATATTTATTTATAATTTTATTTTATATAGTTATTCCAGGACCTTCTAGACCTGGGAATAATATTATAATAAATTTTTATTTATAAAAATAAAAATATTATCAATATAAACAGAGCAGAATTTATTTAAAAATTCCTATAATATTTAGTTAATATATTATTAAAAAATACTAGAATAATTAGCAAGTCTAAAAAAAATAATTAATTATTTAAAAAGTTTAAAATAAGTTTAGAATATTATTTTCTATTTATTCTCTTTCTTAATCTAAATATAGTGGAAGGCTTGAATTATATCAAGCTTAGTAAAAAACAAGCCCGGAAAATATATTAGAAAGTTTCTTAGATTAATAATAAAAAATAATAATTCTTTACTATTATTTAATTAAAAGTCTAGTAGTTTATATAGAATTATAAACTTTTATTAAACTTTGAAGTAAATAAAATAAAAATAATTATTAAAAAATTATTTATTTAAATAAAACTTTTTTCCAGCAAGTTAATTAGGGTTTTTTATAATATTAAAAATTTTAGATAATTTATCTAATATAAAGACTTCTAGAGTATTTTTTATTCTTTATTTTTTATATTTTTTATAAAGTTAATAACATGGTCTACCCCTGGACAATATAAAAATAAAATATTTATTATTATTTTATTAAAAATATTTAAATAATTTTAATAATATTTTAATAATTTTTTTTTATATTCACGGGGTTCTTTGGCTGGTTAAGTTTATAAAATATTTTATTAATATTAATAAGACTAGTAGAGAAAAGTTTTATTAATTTTTTTTTTAATTCTTCTAGATACACCACACGTTAGTTAAAATATATTAAAAAAAAAGATTATAATCTTATTCTTATTTATAATATATTTTTATTTTTATACTTTGAATATCTAGTATAGAGTTTTTAATCTAAATTATTATATTCTAATATTTTATTTATAATAATTTTAACATAATATCGTACTTGTAGATCTATAATAGAATATAAAAATATATATTTTTTTATAGATTTTTACTAATATTTAAAAATATTATAATTAATTTAGTTATATAGATTAATTCTTCTTTAAATTTCTTAATATTTTGGGACTTAATTAATATATATTTTAATTTATATTTAATTATAAAATTCTTATTAACTATTCCATACAGAGAATAGCTAGTATTTATAAAAGTTTTTATATAATAGATTTTATTAATTAATTCTAGTATAAAAAAAGTCTAATAATTTTTAAAATCTTGAATTTTTTTTTTAAATTTTTTATAATTAGTATTAACTGGTGTGTATCTCTTTAAATAATAATTTAAAAAAATTAAATATTTTTTAAAATTTAGATAATTAAAATTATCTAGAATTATTAGATTTTTTAAATCTAGATAATACTCTTTATAAGATTATTTTTTAATATAATTTAAAATATTTTTTTTAATAGTCTTCTGGGATATTTGGAAACACTATATAAATAAATTAAAATAATTAGTAATATAATATTTAAAAAATTTATAATATAAATAAAACTTAAGCTTTTAATATTTTACTATTTTTTTTTTAATATTTATTTAGTCTAGTAGGCAGGTCTAGTACTTATTATTAAAAATTTTTAATTTATAATATTATTATTAAAGATTTATTTCTTAATTATATTTTTAATTTAAATATTAATATATTTTAATTAATTTTCTAAGAATTTATTTATCTTTATTAATTTATTTACTATTAGTTTTATCTAGCAGCAAAAGTCTTTAAAATCTAGTTTTTATTTTATATCTACTATTTATTAGTAGATATTATCATTGAGAATCTAATATAATAAATTCTTTTTATTAAAATTATTCTAATTATAATCTTTAACTTTAATTAGTAAGTTATTAATCTTTATAATAAAATTATTAATTATATAAACTTTTTATTTAAAAATAAATAATTTATTAATTATTTTTTTCTTCCAGACAGGGTCTTCATAGATAAATTTAAAATAATTAATAATAGTATCAGCTATAAACTCCATAGTTTTATATATAATATTAATTTATAAATTAATCTTTATTTTAATTTTTCTATTAAGAAATAGAAAAATATATTAAATTTAATTATTTAGATTATTAATAAATTTCTAGTTAATCTTAATCTTTATTTAGATGTTATTAAACTATTTTAAAAACTTATTTTTATTCTTTCTATTAAAGAAAATAAGAATAGAAAGTTTAGATTTTTTTATATTTTTAAATCTTTTAGAGAGGGCTAGATGGAGTATATAAAATATTAATAAAAATATTTAAAAAAATAAAATTTAATTATTAATAAATTTTTTAATATATTTAAAATTAGTTCTAATCTTATTATCAGTCACGCTATTCTGTTATGTAATAATATATTATATTTTTATATTTTATATTAATAGCTTCTAGATTTACTTTACTAGTTAATTAATAAATTTATTCTAGAATAAGTTTTTATAGTTATTTAATATATTAATTATTAATTTTTTATTATTTCTAGCTATTGTTTTTGTTCTAATATTATGGTAAAAAGAAGAGTGAATTAAAATTATAAAAAATTAAAAAACTATAATAAGTCAGATATAAAATCTAGTTTAAAAAAAGTTAATTTACTAAAAAAAAAAGATTATCTAGTATAAATAAGATCTAGTTATTTATTTTTTTTTAATTATTTTATTATTATTTTTTTATATCTCTCATGAAAAATTTTTTTAGAAAGTCTTTATTCCATCAGCTTTTTCCTGTGTAGTCTCAGAACCAGATAAGCCAGAATATATAATGTTCCAGTTCTGAATGGCTGACTAGGCTTAGCCCTTTTCACTTTCCAAACACCTAAAGCAAACAGATTATCGGAAAAATATAGTGGTTTAATTAATTAAATAAGTAAGATTATAATAATTAATTCAAGCTTATTAAAATATTTTTAATTATATATTATATATTTTATTATTTAAATTATGAATCATCTTGTTTCTGTTAAAAATAATATTAAGAAGTTTTTTATATATAAATATTATTCTTTTTATAATTTTTTTAATTTTAATATTTCGCTTAACTTCTTACATGTATTTAATTATTATTTATATATTTATATATCTATTAAAAATTATATAATATCTAGAAAAATAGAATTCCATGTAGTAATAGGATATTTTATTAATTTTAATAAAAATAATAACTATATTTATTATATTTAAATACTAGAAACTAATAAAATTAAATAATTAAAAAATATCATGTTCCATAAAAAAAAAATATAAAAATAATTATAAAAACTTTAAAAATATAATTAATAAATTACTATCTAAAAAACTATTTCTAGAATCTGGAGAATCAATTAGATTAAATAATATTTTTTTTATTAAAGCATCTCTGATACTGAGAAAATTATAAATATTAATAAAAATATTAATATTATTATTAATAGAATATAGATAATTTTTATTTCCACGGAGTTAATTAATGAATATTTAATATTCTTTATTAAGAATTCTACTGAATATAAAACTAAATTAGTCAAATATTTAATTCAAGATTTTTAAATTATTAATATTTTATCACCTGAAGATATTCCAGTAGTAAAATAATTTTAAAAAATTATTAAAACTAAATTATTTATTTAATTAGACTATGAATAACTTGTCTTAGTAAATTAAGATACTATAATTCTAAAATTAAAATATTATAAAATTATAATTTTAATAATATATATTAAAGCTATGAAATCCTCTTTAATATTATATTAAAAATAAATAATAGATATATAAATTAATAAAATTAAAAATATAAAAATTTATAATATTATAAAGAAGCCCCCCGGTGCTTATATAATTTTAAATAAATAAATATTTAATTTAAAAATTAATATAAAAAATTATATTATTTAATTCCGCGTGTACTAGATTATATATAATAATTAATAAATACTAGATAAAGATTATAATTAATTCTTTATTTTAGTTCTTAATAAGATTGCTATTAAAATATTTTTTATTATAATAATAATTAAAAATTTTATTTAAAAATAATATAATATTATATTTATTTATTTATATACTCAGATAAAGGATTACTAGGTATTTATAAAATAACTAATTAAATATTATAAAAATCTAGAGAATAACGTCTACGAATTAAAATAAATATTATATAATTTTTAATAAGTTATATTTTTATAATATTATATCTTTAATAATAAATTATAAAAAATTAGTTTTATTGCCTTGCCTAAGAATTCTTGTATTTATTATAAATCTAATATTTATTTTATTATTTATATAGATAATTTAATTATTATAGATTTATATTAGAATAATTTTAATAAGATTAAATAATATCTAGATCAAGCATTCAGCTTGAAAAAATTTAATAAATTAAAAATTTTTTTTGGTTATAACATATAACATAATTATAATAAAAAATTGATTTTTCTATTTTAAAAAATATATGTAGAAGAATTCTTGATTATTATAAATATATAAAATTATACAAGAATTATTTCTCTAATAATATTATTATATTATAAAGTAGATTGCTTGAAAATAATATCTAAGAAAATTAATATTTATAAATATTAGAATTTTATAAACTATCTAAATTAACTAGTAATCAAGATAAAACTTAATTTATAATAATCTATTTTTTAATTATAAAAATATATAAATTTATTTATAACTATTAATTCTAAAATATTAAAGTTAGTATATTAATATATATAAAATATAAAGAATCTAAATATTATACTCATATCTACTTATACTAAAAATATTAAAGTATATATAGATACTACTTATATAAATTATAAAAATAGTAAATTAATTAAAAAATATATTATTTTTTTTATTAGAAGCTTTATTTTCTAGTCTTTAAAAAAGTAATCTATTGTAATATTATTTTTAATTGTTATAAAATATTATACATATAATATAACCACCAAAGAGACTTTATATATAAAGAAATTAGTAGTAATATTTAGCCTTAAAATCTTTAAAAATAGAAAAATCTTTATATTCAGTAATACTACTAACTTATTTAAAATATTAAATTATAATATATTCACCTAGTCTACTTGCTGGTTTAATAACTGCTATTTATTTATAGCAGATTTTATTAAGAAAAATATTATCAAGATACTCTATATCTCTAGAAATATTAATTTTATAAATAAATTTACTAAGCTATTAGAAGCCAAAGCGTTCTAAATATTTAAAAATCTATTAGATATAAAGGCATGTCCAGTAATTATAGAATTAAAAATAATACTAAGTAATACTATTAAGAAAACACTATAAGATACATGATATAATACTTTATTATCTAATTAAAAAAATTAATTAATTTTATTTTTATTTATTTTTAAACTCCTACTCGCCTAGGGAACTGTATTAGAACATATAATTAATTAATAAACAAGTATCACATAATTATAATCATATTAGCTATAAAATTATTATTGTTTTCATCTAATCGCGTAGGCAGAATTGTTCTAGTTACCACTTACGAATGACACGTTGTTTTCTGCCTAGCGTTCCCAACATTTTCTGCAGTGTCTCTATCACAGGCAATATCACCATCAAGTCGGTGAGCCCTAGACAGATAGCATATAAAGAGGGTGGTCTCCCCAAGAAACAAATCTCATCACACACAAACCAGTCAAGATCTAGCACAGCACAGTTCCAACTACCACCCTCAACCATCCTAATCAGTACGTCTCCCATTACTTCCCGCATATATCAACTAACCCTCCAGAAATGCGTCTCTCAATCATCTCCACCGCCGCTCTCCTAGCCGCCACCGCCAAAGCAACCATCTACACTGGTCTGCTGGACAACACAGACGGCAACAAATTCCAAGTTGCCTGG